>CAXIVM010002479.1:0-33218 GCA_964035705.1 Porites rus | reverse complement strand
CCAGGCAGGATGCATCGTCGCCTGGTCAACGAAGCTGGCGATGCATCCGAGGATATGGAAATGGGACGCCATTTCCACGTACCTGCTGCTAAAAACTGTTGTTTACGCTGTGACTCCATTTCTCCTTTTTTGTTTCCATGATGGTTCGTCGCATGATATCCCCCAAAACAGGTTTCCTTAGCTTTGGTAAAGTGCTAGTGAGTTTGTTAAACAGTTCTGTTCTTCGGGCCCTTTCGCCTTTCCGTTTGCAGAAAAGTGCTAATGCAGTAACTAGCTTCCGCAGTCACGCAAAACCTTTGTTAAACATCTTCAAGTTTTTCGGACTCACTCGCCTTTCCGTTCCCTCATTCCTTTCCTCCGGGAATTGATGTAACTGAAAACCCATTGTCAAAGTGTGTGTGTGTGTGCGCTTCTCAACAAGCTATGGACTTGGAACACGACATATATATTTATATAATACAAATGAACCCAGTCTTCACAGGGCCCTGGCTTGTGAGGCTTCGAGAATTAACCTGCCAGAAGTATGAACTGGGAGGAAACCCCCATCCGAGCTCGGCTAGCAGCCAAATCAGTCATACAAGCACATGCACAATGGCAGGAGCCAACCACCCTGGTGTGTGTCTTTCCATGTGTTTTGCCCTCTAAAGAGCCTTCTGTGCCTCTCGCACAAGCGCTACTACCCTCTCCCGCGGCACCGGACCAGCGGGACCCGCACGGACGCTCGGCACCGAGCCGGGGTGGCTTGGTGTGCTGAGAGCAGAGCAGTGACCAAAAGCAGAAGGATCGAAGTCAAGATCCCCACCTGGTCTGTTAGACTCGGCTTCGAAAAGGAAGTCGGGTCGGCTTTCTTAGATGGCTAGGACTAGGATGAAAAGAAACGTAAGGCTCAAAGGTTCTGACTGCGTGTGGTTGTTCTTTAAGAAAGAAAACCGGAAGACACTGACTGCAGAGTCAATTCCCTCAAACAAAAAGAGCAGGAGCGCGGGTCTCTTCACAACATTGAGTCAACCCAGGTTTTGGACGCCAGAAAAGAAGCTCGGTGCTATTTCGAGAAGATGCGACCACTCCGCATAAGCTGTTGTTGGACAGGACATATTGAGTTCGGATGAAGAATTCGAAGCAATGCTCCTATAGATTTGTTGGGTGTTCCCAATGCTCATCCCGATCCACTCTAGAGTTATCATGTTCGCCACCTTCGTTTTGAGCGTTGACCCTTAAAAAATCCGCTTGCTTCCTCGCAATCAAACCACGTACGAAGCAATGACACATGGGTCTCTTGCCTCAACGAATCTAAAGCCTTCAACCTACCTAGTTGCGTTTCTCTGCAAGAGTGCAGTCGTGTGTAGGAGCTTGGTGTGAGTTTGAAAGCAGGCAGAGTCCATGCGGCTAAGTCAAAAACGCATCTTTGAGATTAACCTTCCGTTTGGCACTCCAAAACCCGGCTTGTCTTCCAGCAATCATGACCAATGAACTTGGCCAAGTCCCACAAAACCCACCCCTCAAATTCCACGATCGGTGCATCTCGCGATATGCCCAAGCCACTCCGGTCAACAACGGGGAGATGTCGGGCTCCACAAAGAGCTCCAGCTCGTCGACGGTTTCTGCGGCTTCATTGACCTGGGAGCATTTGACGATGGAAATTTACCCACGGAAGAAGCTTGAAGTGAATAGTATTGTGCAGTGTTCTTGGGCGATGTGTTTTTATTCGGCGTTTGGGAATCTTTTTTTGCGGTCCTGGTTTCTCTATCTATCGGGGACCCAACGTTGGTTCAAGCGTTCGACCTATTCGGATCTCTAGTGCAGTTTTCTTGGAGTCCAAAACCTGACCATGTTCACTTCCTGAAAGCTGTCGCAATTCCGTTGCGGGGGGGGGAAACGAACGAAAGCGTTCTTGCGGTCTGCCTGACAGTGACATTCACTCCAAACTGGTGTCCATCAGTTTCCGCAGGGTTGAGGCGTCGGCGGTGAAGAGGCAGGGCCACCCTCCCATGCTGCACCTGCCAAGTGCATTGGCACTCGAGGGCGGCTGGGCGGAGGCAGTTGGGCACTCTGTGAGATGTGGCAGCTCCTGGTCCAAGCACCTAACGCCTAAGAGCGATGGCCTCCAACCTAATAGCCCCAGAGTGCGACCCCTGGTGTTGACTTGCTTCTCCAAGTCACCAACTCGAGAGGAGTGTAAAGATATTGAGTAAGCTTTGGGCCATGAGAAAACCTCAGAGCTGTTTTGAAGCCTACTGTAGTTTTCGCCCTTGTGCACTCGGAAGAGCGAGTGAAAAGTCACAAGAGCCTTTGGTGCCCAAAAGACCACTTTGGAAACAACAGAACATACCCCACACTGTCGTCCAGTCTTATCCGGTGAAACTCCTTGACTTCCTTGAGTATAGTATGTTTGTGTGACCAACTCCAGCAAAATGAAGTCTAACTGACCTGTAGGGTACCATGTTGCCAATGTAGCCCAACACCAGTCCTTCAAAGCTCAGCCGGACCGACAGCAGATGCTCAGCGCATGCTCCCAAAAGACGAGGGACGACCTACGTCCTGCACGTCTGTATGGGGAAATGGAGTAAGAATATAAGAACCGAACCCCCCCAGAAACCCCAAAAAAAGGCGCATCACTGACCACTCCCAGAAATGAACTTGGCCTCCCCACGGCTGTCCTTTCCAGTCCACCTTCCCCAGGCTTCCCCAGGAGTCGCAGAACGTCCTGACCCCCGGGCATACGGCCCAATGCGCCGGACTGACCCATCAGAACTAGATTTGGCCACAGGTGGGGCCACACTAGACATCACACAGAAGACTCCGACCTTTGCGCTTAAATTCTCAAAACCTTTAGAACCAACATAGACATATTATACATATATGCATATAGTCACAGGCTGATGCGTCCGTCGAAGAAAGACATGCAGCACACATCTTTGCTTGGCGCCCTACTCTGCAGTCCGCCTCAGAACAAAAGCATGCTGTGAAGAGACACCCAAAGCGCACTGATCAACAAAAAACGCTTCATTGAGGGGTCAGAACTCAATCAAGAATCTAGATCAACTGATCAACTATATACTTTTTTCATTTGATGGCATATGCTGGAGAAGGAAAGACTCACTCTCACCTCAGGTTCTATGAGGAGTCAAACAATAACATTTTTTGGTCCGGTATCCAGTATCCACCCTTGTCACAAGGCAAAGAAAACTATCTAAAGAAAATAGACAACGGAACATCTGTTCCAAGCCACTGAACCGCCCTGAGAGAAAATATGGCCGGTAAGACTGAAATTCGGTCCCGTCTGTCCATTCTTGAAGAATCGCTTCTGGCATGGTTTTTTGCAGACAGAACAACGGTTCCTAAACGGGACTCCTTTCAAACCGTTTCCGGGGAAATGGAGGCAAACACCATGTGTGCGACCCAGCCCTTCTAGTCGGACCATGCCGCCCAGGAGCGTAGCAATGCCGCCCGACACCAAGCCGCAGCACGTGGGGACGGAGCCCTCTCACAGGGTTGCTCTGGCGGAGTGTGCGATTGTTCGAAGGAGTCGAAAGCAGGGAAAAGTACCCCCTGCTCCTGAAAATCACACTGTGAAAACAATCAACACTCAGAAGACTGTGGACCTTTGTGCGGGAGGCATGTGACTGGCAGGCTTCTTGATAAAAACATAGAGAAACAAAAGAACTGAAATCAGATTGAGAAGCTCGAGTTTCAGGATGTCACCATCCAAAGCCTCTGCTTGGCCCTGGTGTTGAGACTGTATGCCGCATGCCAGTGAACCAACCATCAATCAGTCCGGCTTTTGTTGGAGTTGCCCACCAAATCCTTGTGAAGGGGTCAGAAAGACAATCAAGCTGATCACCCCGTGAACCATTGTTAAAAATTGCATAATTGCTTCCTACCAAATATGCAATGAATTGTGGGCCCACCCTCTAAATGTCTCTATTGGCTCAAAAGTGGAGATCATCTGCGCGGGTATGGCGCCTCTTCATCGTTGCAGCACCGAAATGGCTCGCCTGGCAGGCACTGGGTGGACTCACAGCACATCAGTTTCCAGGCACAGCGCAGCTGCCTGGTCATCCGTTGAAACACAGCCCGCGAGTTCTTGTCACATCTTCAAAGCTTATGCAGCCACTGAAATGGTCAGAGGAACCCAGCGGTTGAGTCGTCCCGCGCAGAACAGCGGTGTCTCAAGTGCTCTGTCTGCGGAAGGTTCGCCGTTGGCCAGCTGGGTTGACCACACCAGATGCGGATCCACCACCGCCGAACCGCCAAGTCTTGGTTCATTGGATGTGCCAAATCAACCGTTTTGACCCGACAAGACGATCCCGGAATAGAAGAGCCATGAAGAGCCCAGTTGTCCAGACATAGCCTTTGCAACTGATGCACAGAACCACGAGCTTCACTGTATGGTTCAATGTTCGGATACCAAAAGCAGCCAAATGCGATCCGAAGTTCGGTCTTGGTGCTTGATCCCACCAAAACAATCTGACATGTTGGTGTCTGGTGTCCAAGCTGTCTGGCTTCGAGGATACTTCAATCCCCGGCCCTCCCGTCTTTCTACGCCGACCGAGCGCGGTCACCGGTCACCGGTCACCTTCGTAGCGAGTGAGGTCGCCGCTGGGCCCAAAATGCACCTGATCATCCAAACCGTTTTTTGAGGGGCAAACTTCGGGGAGCTGGACCGTTCGATGGCATGACTCCTCCGGGAACAAGCCTCTGTGCTGGATGTTTCCGAAAACAAGCCTCTGTCCTCTGTGGATGGTGGTGGAGAATGGACTCGTAAAGCTGCAAATTTGCTGGCCCAGCTGGTTGAATGCACACGAAGATTGAGAAGTTTGTCTCAGACCAGGGGGAAGTGGCCCATTGGTTTTTTTCCCCCATGTTTCCATGTATATCGTTGGTAGCTTGGAAGTGCTCCCTATCTGCTCAGAACATCTTGTGTTAGGAGAAGTCCCTTTGGAAAAATAGAGTTCCAACCTCGACCAGGACCCTGAGCACTGAGTCTCGAGCCACAGGCAAGGACCAAGCAGTTTTCACCAGGAACCTCTGCCGAACAGCGCTTGGAACGGACTCGATTCCAACAAACACGAGAGACAGACACTGCTCCAGAGTCTCCCAGACTCTCATCGCTTTGGGGGCAAAACCTCTTTTGTCTTCGCAGACTTACGGAAGACGGGAAGCCTACCCCGTTTCTATCTCAGAGCCCAGAGAAAACGGCCTCCAATGGATGAAAAGAAATGGGTTCAAATTGGTGAAAGAGCTCCAACGTTTGGGGACTTGGACTTGAATGACTTGGAGGATGTAGAAGATACTACACAGATACCATCAGATACCCAAATCAATGGCGTCCTACGCACCTGAAGCGCCTCCCATGCGGAAGCGGGCGGAACCGGGCCTGTTCTTGCTTCGGACCGCCACCTGCGACCGGTGCTTGTGGTTTTTCTCATCGCATAATTCAAGCCTTCCAAGTCAAAAGCTTGTCCTCTACTGGAACCTCAAACCAGGATGAAACCTCCCATGATCAGGGGCGTTTGCTTCTGTTCTGGTGTGCAGGAGGCCGGACCTCCACGTAGCATCCGAAGTCCTGGAGCAGGAATTGGAAGCGGCCACGAGGCCACTTCGGTCCGAGTGCAACCCCAAGGACAAGGGCATCAGAAGTCCACCAAACACGTCGAGATTTGCACAGAAATGTCCTACTCTCGTGGTGGTCAACTATAGTGATTCTGTTTGCTGGGGGCACTGTGGGTAGAGTCATTCACAAGGGTAAGAGATTCTAAATCAGCTTGCTGCCTGACGAAACGACATGCAATGGATGTTCCTGCTTCAGGGGCTGAGCAAGGGTAGCTCCTAATCCAACCCCAAGCACATGAGAAAACTCACAAGACTTCTCGAAAGCAAAACAAACAAACATCTACAGTACCCTGGCATGTCCTAGTCATCCACTAGTCCATGTTGCGACCTCAGAGCCTCCGACCTAAGCAGGTCGCAGGTCGACCACCTAGCCCCTCGCGCCGAGCCCCCGCGACCGGCGCCGCGGCCGGCTCGGTCGACCCTTTTTCACCCGGCGCGATGGCCGCAAGCAGCTCTTCGAAGCTGGTGCCCCAGGCCTCTGAAAGGAGGCAGCGCGGGCGACGACTTTGAAAAAACTGTTGGAACTCCTGAAGCGCTTTGCATGGTGTATAACTGAATAGTGTTTGTTTTGAAGAGCGCATGTGTGGTGGAAACCGACGGTGGTGAAGGTTCCTTTTTGGAGGTGAAACTGTGATGCTGTTCTGGGGCCATGTGCAGCCGATGTCGCAGGCACTTGCTAGGGTT
The DNA here is from genome assembly GCA_964035705.1 of Porites rus. Lineage (NCBI taxonomy): Eukaryota > Metazoa > Cnidaria > Anthozoa > Scleractinia > Poritidae > Porites > Porites rus. The sequence goes on along the minus strand of CAXIVM010002479.1, from coordinate 26,921 downwards.
TACGGGATTCGGCCAATTTCCCGTATCAGTGGTCCTTTTCTGTGGTGGCCCACTGATTATGGATGGAACTTGGAGGATCTTCCGACCAGGACCATGCACCGATAGATCAGAAAAAAAAAAAAAAAAACGAAAAACCTGGCAGATCCTGCATTGTGTCTGGGTTTTGGGGTGGAGAAGCTTTGACTTCGAATGACTTCACCTGAGAAGATCAGCCATCCACCACAGATGTCCCCCGCGAACGGAGAAGCGCTTCAGGCCTCCGGGTTCGACTCTTTCATGGCTTTCATCTCTTCCTCACAGACACAAAGATAGCTAGACCGTCACGCACCTAGCATCTTCACCAGGTCAGTCGCCTTGGAAGCGAACACCTTGAAGCCTTTCACCTTGAAGAACCAGAAATCCACCCACAAGTACCGAAATGATCTCCCAACCTCCCAACCCCTCACGCCGTTTGTCCTTGATTCTGCGGCGTTCCTCCTCACTCAAGGCATCCCACAAGAACCGCGTCTTCTCGAAGGACTCGCCAACGGCGGCGCGGGGAGCGTATTCACGCATGGGAGAACACCCCAAGGGGTGGAAGGGAAGGCCCGGGGGAGAGGTGATGTCCCTTTTTTCCTGACTACTGACTACTCCAAGGATATCCGGCAGTGTCATGAAATCATCTGGATCTGAGGACTGAAGCGAGCTTGGACGAGAACGCAAAAGGTTTGACGCGACGCAACGCGACCAGGATCCTCAGGTCACATGCTTTGGTGGAGAAATTGTTCATCAACTTCCCATCTGCTTTTGAAAGGCTAACAGCCAGAACGCTACGATCGGGGCTCCTGCATCGCTACGAACGGAGCATTCTTACTACGAACGTAACAGGAAGCTCCAAAAAGCAACTCCCACGTGAAGTCACGTGCCATGCAACTCCCACGTCAGTGCCCAAGGCCGGCCTGCCAGCTATTGGAGTCTGCTTGCTGCCACTGAGCCCTTCGAGCACGTGCCAACTTCTTCTTCACCTGACCGGGCCGGAATAGATGTGTTCAAACGGAATGAAGCGATCGCATCTTTAAGAGAGGTGCAAATTCGGAGATGATCAAAGAAAATCAGAAAGGATCCGAACAAGCTGAGAGTCAGTTGTTAACCCTCTCGCGTTCTTCCAAAAGGCTTCAAGAACATTTCTATGGAAGCTCCTTCATGACCTTCAATCCGTTTTGGCCGCCTGCCGGGCGCTTTTCACCACGGGACCTCGCTCGATGAGGGTCTTCGTCACAGTACCATCCTTGGAAGATCTTGGAAAAGCGAGCAACCACGGCCAAAGACCAACTTACCCGCCTTCAAGCGAGGAAGTGTTTGTCATCCTAATTTGATAAGACGGAATCTGGGTATGTGTGTGTGTGTGCCCCCCTGTGCAGAATGCAGTCGTGACGGCAAAAGGCAAGAACCTCCTGGAGATGATACTTCAGGGGTCTTCAAACCCAAGCACGTTCGCATGTAAAACACACAAAACAATAGACCTGCCAAAAGTAGGCCGGGATATAAACCTGCAGTTTACTGAGCTTTGAGAAAGCCGCTTCTCATGCATGAATAAAGGTCGTAGGGGGCGGGAAAAACAGAGTCATGACCTCCACTGGCCCCCCTTTGACCTCTTCATCAAACCGAACAACACCTTGAGTCCTAAAGAAACTTTGGCGTGTCTTCCCCAAGTCAGAAGCCAAAAATGACCAAAAGGTCCTCCTCTGGTAAAAGAACAAGACGCCTTGGAAAGCTTCCAAATATGAAAGCAAGTTTAGATCAAGCACCTCTCAAGGGCTTGATTACACTGCGCGCGGGTCCTGCACGAATACATAAACAGAAATGCCACTACATGTGTCATCCCCAAGTGTCCAGTGCCACATGGTCTGCCAAGTCTTGAACGAGCTGCTGGCATTTCACCTCGAGAGCTGCAAGAGAAAAGAGCCACAGTTGCTGCGTCTCAGCCACCCTATTGATGGACCAATCGAGAAAAAACACCTGATATATAGACTAGCATGGACAGTCTGTTGAGGGTGTAACCGTGTGCCCTATTGTTCCCACTTCGTCATCTCAAACAGTGTTCAGTGTTTCTTAAGACTGTTGCTCTTCTCTCTTGCCCTGTCTTCCTGAGTGAAGACTGCTACTTGCCGCCAAAGTCACCACCACCAGCACCGGTGGCGGTTCAACTAGGCCAGAGAGGAGCCGGAGCACATCCTGCACGCCGTGACACGGCGGCGATGTCCCATCAAGTTCCACGGAACACGGCGCCCACATGGTGCCCCCACTCTGGGCTCGCTCATGAATCGATTGAACCTCCGTCTGGGCCATCAACCACAACAACCTGCGTACAATGGATGATACAACGCGTGATACGGCGTGATACAGCTGCTGAGGAGGGATTGTCATGTCCCAAAGATGTTGTCCTTCACTTCTTTTGAGATGCAGATTCTTTATGAGTGTAGCAGATCTCGCCGATGAGAACAGATGCCTATGGAACACATCTTTTGAGACACACCCCATTTGGGCCCCATCTGGCCCATCCGATGAGAACATTCCTCTTACGGAGCAGGCTCACTGAAACTCACAGGGTCTGGCACGACTGGCACGACAGGGTCTGGCAAGACTGGCTGTTCCATGTGTTGCTCGTAGCACAGCTTCGGTCAATCCGACTGTCCCTTCAGAGTTCTTGGGTGCCAACATCCAAACTGGCAGGAATCTCCTGTAACAGGCACACTTCCCCAAAGGAACTCACCTTCGCTTGGACAAGAAAAACACCGCTACTTGCCACCTCATGCCTCAGGCCTCGCTGCTGCGATCCCCACCAATGTCCAACCAGAGCTTCAGATCGCCACTGCAGCGAAGCCTGGGTAGACGGGCACGGTGAAGGAAAACGGCGGAAGGAATTTGGAGGTCACCCTAAGTTGAGAAAAAATGTCCAACAACAGAAGGATTTCTGGAGATTGTGAAGGTTCTTTGGAAAGGGACTCCCTTCAATTGGCAGCTTGGCCTTCGGCTGACCCCGGCCATGGGCCCAGTCGAGCAGATTCTCTGGCCGCTCCGCTCCCACCGAGCCGCTGCTCACAATAGCGCTGGAGCCGCTCCGGCTCTTGGAAGCAATCCAACCACTCGAAGCTCAGCGCAGGAAACCTCTGACGGCTCTCCTGGGAGCGAGCAGCGCCAAGCGCTGTTCGCTCCAGGGGCCGAGGTGAAAACAGAAACCGAAGGTAAACCGAAGCATCCAACCAAGTTTGGATGGCACAACCCACAGCTGGACTACTATCAGGATGAGTGTGGATGAATTTTTGACAAGGGTCAGGGGCAAGTTGAGTCTCTTCACGTCAAGTCCACCCCAGTCATCCAGCTACCACTCAGTCTCCTCAACGAGTGCTTCACTGACCTCGATGCCCAGCACTGCTGCCGCGTGGGAGCTTAAGACTGCAGTGCACTCCTCAGGGTAACATTCAACCAGAGAGATTGAAAGCATGGAGTGTGGAGAAAAAGAGAGAAAACATGCCAACCATGCTGAATTTGAAGAGTCTTCAAACCACGTGGATGTTAAAGTGATCGAACCTAACCCCAAATCTTCCGTGAACAAATCTCCCGGTACTGCAACTTTTGCACTAGACAGCATGACTGAACGGTTCCTATAACGAAGTTCCCCACCGAATGGGCCATTGCCATTTTCCGTGGCCCGGTCCACATGGCTTGTGCGCGCTTCGTCTTCGGCGTCCAAGGCTCTCCCAAGGAAGAGCCGATCTCCAGCACGCTGTCAGCCTTTCCACGTTGCTGTTCTTTAACGCTTTAACGCATCAGGATGCATTCACCTGCTGTGTGGAACAGCTTCAGCCTGTTTTCTTCAGCCGTTCCTCCAAGAAAAATACTGCAAATGACTTTCAAAGGACACATGGAAGAGCCACCATCGCCACACCATCGCCAATATCCGTCAGGTCCGGGGCCCTTCTTCGTCAACTCAGGTGCCAGCCTTCCGACGCTTAAAGGCACCCAAGTCGACGCTTGGAAAGGGAGAGACTCGTGTGGAGGGCCGTTGGACGCCTGTCCCGGAATTGTTTTAAGGGAAAATCTATATAGGAAACCTCGAGTTTCGGAGGATGAAAACCATGGCTTCCTGCATTCAACGGGATGGAATGCTTTCGTCACAGCTGTGCCTTCGTCGCATGTGACTTCGCCAGTCTTCGATAGCACACCGTGTCGTTCAGCACCAGTAGGCGGCGTCGCAGGCGAAGCCTCGTTGCGAGGACATGTTCCAACAAGGTGCAACAAGATCCTAGAGCGTCCCAAAATTCCCCATGGTGTCTGGTTTCTAGAGGTGGAGAGATACCTGTTCCAACGAAGTGCTCCCACATCAATGATCCATGTACCAAGCTTGGAACTAAAAGTAAACTGCTATTTGACACCGCCGAAGTTCCTCAGAACCTGATCCCACCCAAATCAATGAAAAGATGTGAAAAAGAAATGCAAAACCATGCCAAACCCGCCCTCGTCGGTGGATTTTCAACCAAATCCGCCGCCTCTTGTATGACCGAATCCAGAATTCGAGTGATGGAAACCCCGGGTTTCGCAGGGCTATCGCGGGCCGCTGACACCCCTCCGAGCCCCCAGTTCCGGCACCGTAAGGGGCTTCGCAGCTCCTCCAGTTCCAGGCAGGGGCTTTTCGAGCGAAGGACAGTTTCACCTGCACAAAGCCCAAGACGACAAGCAAATCCCAATGGCCAATCGAAACTAGCAACGCACATGACGCTCCTTTGGCGGTTTACACCCACAACGTAGTCTACCAAATTGATCTCATCCGGGTTGCTATTCTATTCTTCCGCGGTTTGGCCATGTTGGTGATTTCCTGAACCTTCCGACATACACAGCAGTGCCCCAAGTGCTGAGAGGGGTGTCACAGCAGTGTCACTTTGTGCAGCTGAGTTGTGGTGAAAACCATCAGACTAGTAACTAGTAATCATCACTCATTGACTTCCCTCAGCACTTGAAGCTACAAAGCTTCCTGGAATGACCAGCTTGGAAGGTTCAAAAACTTTGTCACCCTGCAGTGTCCAGCGATGCTGGAACTTGTTCTCATCATTCTTTGGGGTGTGGGTAGCTCAGATGTCTGATTTACATATCTAGAGATTTTAGTATTTATAGCCTCAAACAACTAACAAAACATTCGACTGCGACATGCATGCAGCAGCCACTACCTGCCTCCAAGTCTTTGTGCCTTTACAACCAACAACAAGCTTAGCCACTCACACTGGGGCTCTGTGACTCTTTGTGTCATGGCATCCAACAACTGTTTGGGCCAACCTGAGCCCTGCTAAGAACTTGACACAGGTCTCATGCAAGCAAACTTGGCGTGACTACAAAGATGGATGTATCTAGAGATCAAGTATCTTTGGGTTCCAAGAAATAAATCATCCGAATTCTCGAAAGCATTTGAAAGAGCTAACCCATATTGGCTTCTGCATATCTTGTGTACTAAAAGAGACCCCCAGGAGTCCTTGTCTACTCCCATGCCTCTATGTCTTTGCATTCCTCGGATGCATCCTACATGAGCTCCACAGTCCAAACGTGCCCGCCTTGCGCCAGCCGCTGTGGAAATCCCCACGAGTAGCGCCCGCACGCTGGCAGCACTCCCAGCGGTGAGATGCGAAGGGAAGTTCCATGGCTTGGTGAAGAATCTGGATGATCCAAGGTCAAATGTCTTCATATGTAGATTCTTCTAAGTTCTAAGTGGGCAAACGTCCCATGGCAGGAGAGACCTTGTATTGCTGGCTCTGTTGTGCTGGGAATATGAAGGCAAAGGCCAGCAGCTTGTGGGAAGTTGAGTGGAGTAGGCCCGCTAGGCTTCTCAAGACCTTTGATCGATTCTCAATATCCAGGTCGGTAACTTGCAAATTGAGCAACAATTGTCCCTTCCAGTTGTGGAAGCACCATCTATCTGGGTCTGCCTCGGTTCCGAGGCAGATCTTTAGTTTGGACGGGGTGTGGGCTTTCCGCGGCTCAGACACAGCTGTTGGAAGCTCTCCGCTGGGTGTTCTTCTCACACTTGAAAGCCACGTGGAAGCAACGTAGCTTCGGTCGCCAGTGGCTGCACATGACCCTGGCAAAGGCACATATATGTCTCACCACCAAACACCTGAACCCATCGAACTGCTAAAAACCTCAACATAGACTTCTTCAATTCATGTGTGTTGGATCCCCTTTTGTACAGGCAGGTCGACCAGAGCCCAGTCAGTTTTCTCCGACCTGTCACCCCATTTCGCCTCGCCTCGCCTCGGCCCGAAACCCCATGTCGCTCCCCATGTCGCTCGCTCGCTGTCCTGCTGACAGCTGGAGTTCGTGAAGAGCGAGATGGTGCAGCTACCGATCTGACGGAAGTGCGAGTTCGTCATCGATCCGGTGAGTCGATCCGACCACCCCGGAGCCCAGGACTGGTGGCGAGTTCCACCGTTGCACCGTTCCACTCGGGTTGAGTGCTCCAGAGCCTGGCAGGTTGACCTCCCTTTCCGTGGTCTATTCTGTTCAAAACAGGGTTTCCTCCCCTCTTGATCCTCAGATGTGATACCCCTGTAAGCCTCTCTTACCCATCTTGACCCAACATCCTCCATAGTACGGTCCTCCATACACGGACTGAGCATCAGGTTCAAAACCAAAAATTATCGATCTCTCAAACGAAGTAGTTTGGCCAAACGATCGAGCAAAGGACTACAGCTCCAGTGCGAACACGGGAAGGGGTACACCCAACCAACGCTGCATCAAACATGAGGATGAATGCTGCAACAAAGGTTCTCTCCATCTGCCCAGGGACCGCGGAAACGAAGAAAGGCTTTTCTACCAGACATTCCTGGATGCTCACCTCTTGGTCTTTTCCACCAGAAAACTTGAAAGAATAATAAACAGGCCTGGCAAAAGGCTTAGCAATCACCGATATCTGTGCGACATGTCGAATTCCAACTGTGGGCAACCCTCAAGATAGCTTGAGGGACAGCCAATCAATTGTTCACAGAGTTCAACATGGAGAGGGAATCATGCAAGGAAACCATCCCGACGAAACACTCAAAAGGACTTGCACTTTCCAGATGGCTTCTGGATAACATGTCATTAGAGACCCAGAAACTGGAAGTGCCTGGAAGTCAACAAAAAGAAGAGGTTCCCTAAATGAGACTCCATTCATCTATATGGTGTTTTTCTGGCTCGCCATCTTGTCTCTGGTTGCTCTTCCCATGGAGCCAAGGTTCTCAGCCCGTCAAAAGACCTGGCCTGGAAGCCCTGAGATGCTTGGGTCACTTGGATCACCTGGGATCAGCTTCGCTCAGAGATTCTTAGATCTTTCCCAGCACTCTCCGGACGAAATCCAGGATCACCAAGGCAGAAACACGAGATCAAACCGCTTGGAGCTTAGAAGTGGAACAAAAGTGTTGCAAAATATGCTTCCTACAAAGCTCCAGATCTTGGATTTTTGCTCGAGGCCTCTAGATACGGACGGAACATCCAAGTTTCTCTGCAAAATCAGATCTCTAGGGCCGTGGGGGTGTCGCATTTCCACAGACCCAGAGCCAGAAACCAAGAACAGCCTCACGGTGGCCCCACCAACCCAAGCACAGGGGCCCCTAGGCCACAGCGGTCATCGACCCTCTCGCAGGAGGCCTTTCCTCACCAAGGAACGATCAAGCCAACAAGAATCAGCAAGAGCAGCAGCACCACGCCTGGAGCAGCAGGCTGATTGGTTGGTTGCGTTTTGGTTGGTTGGAGCAGCAGCCACAGAAGAAATGCAAGCAAAGCCGTTTTGACACCGGGCTAAAGCTGTGTCGCTCAAAGTCGGCTCCGGGCCAACCCTCGCCAACCCTTGCCTTTGCTTCCTTGTCTGGTCAAAAGTATCATATAAAGCATGGCATACCCTTTGCCTTGTCATTGGTATGGCAAAGACTTCATTGCCAAAACTTATATCAGCCATGGAGAAGAACAGGTGGCCTTTGCCCTTTCAATCGTCTGAAAAGCAAGGGAACAGTTACACCAAAGCTTGTCCACCGGTTCTCCAGTTCCGAAAGTTACTGTATCTTGAGCTACATTCATTCAGAGTCCCTGCTCCTCACTCTCCTCCATCGCCCACCTCCAAAGGTAAACCAGAGCCACTTGCGGCTCTTCTTTTTGGGTCTCTGAATCGGTGCCTTGGCCGGAACGTCCATGCGAGTGAAATTGAACGTCCCTTGCAGGGCGGGTTTCTTCTTTGCAAAGGACACAAGAGATGTTCACCAAAGGTTTTCCAAGTTTTTTTTCTGAAGTAAATTCCTTCACATGCTTGGAAAGAACTTGTTGAGTCTTGGAGGTCCAGCTAGACCTGGGGGTGAGCTTCACTTAGGAGCGGCACTTCTAAAGCCAACTCATAGAGCTCTTCGGCCTCTGTGGCTTCTGGGATGCTGCAGCCCGCCAACCTGCGACCCAGCTTTCCATGTGGGTCAAACGACTTCTGCCAGCAAGAATCACTTCCAGGTCTAGAGTATATGGTACCAGAGTCTACCAGAGGCAGAAAGATCTTTCCAGCAAAGTCCAAGGTCAAAGAGCGCAAGAATCACTGAACTCAGTTTGATTGCCTAAGAAATCCGCACGAGTGAAGTAGCTTCAAATCAGCGACTTTTCTGCTCCATGCAATGCCAAGAGTGTGGGACCTAAAAACTTCTTCTTCTTCTTCTTCCTGAATAAACTTTATCCAGGCTTCGCTAGATGTCCTCTCAAGGCTGCCATCCAGCTATCTTCCTCCCCAATGGCAGAAACCTCATTCTCTGGCCTGAAAATCTCGAAGTGGTTCTTGTACTTCGCAAGGCCCTGCAGTGCGAGGACGGATAAAAGGGAATCTCATGAGAGGGTTTCAATGCAAGAACAACATGCAAGGCATGCGGCAAGCCCCACAAGTTTCTGACCCGACGTGTTGCCTCACGTTGTTGAGTCTGTTTGAGCCCCCTAAACCAACCTGAGAAGAAGGGGTCTGACGAAATCGTCCATTTCAATCAAGGATTTTGAGTTGTGAGTCCCAGAAGTCATTGGAAGGATCTATCTTTTGATATTACATGCCGGTGGGTCAAAACCAGCAGGCCTTGGTTGACCTACTTGGAAGGTCAAGCATTCTTGACCAGGGCTCCAGGTTTTCACCCATCCCTAAATATCTAATCTAATAAACCTGAAGCATCCATTCCTCCGCCACGCCTTCATGATGGCCCTGTCCTCGCTGGCCTTCCGGACTTGCAGCGCGCGCAGGACCTGCGCCGAACGGCCCACTTCAGCATGTCGTGCCGAAGCTGATGTGAAGTGACAGGAGCCCCATGGCTTTACTGAGAATCCACTGGGAAGTGACCGGAATCCCATGTGGTACCGAAGCTGGAACTGCACGGCACACTGAGAATGAGTGGGATCTGCCTGGAAAAAGCCTTCCAACCGAAACATCGTATTTTGACATGTTATGACCGGGTGTGAAGCAGGGCGACGGTGCGATCTTCTCCACTCGGCAGACGCAAACATCCGCACACCAAAGGCCCAAGAGGCCAAGAGGGGCGGTTTTTCCGGAAACCCTTATGGCGGCCCCCCCAGAACATGCGTATCCCACATGAAGTGCATGCTCTTCAGGGTCCCAACCTGAAACAAACCGAACCCAATCGCCCTGCCCAAACAACGCAGCCATCACCTGCCTCAGGCCTTGCGCGGACGATTCGCATGAGCTTCCGCTTGGCCGCGAGCGCCTCCTGGAGAGACCAGCGGTCTGGTGCGCGTCCGGCGTCCGTTTTGATCCGGCTGCGCCTGAGGGGTGTAAACAGAAAAATCTTGACATGGTGCACACTTGCTCGGTGACTGGAAGGCCATATCTCAAATACCCAGCCCGAGAGACTGACAAAAGTCAGCCCCAAACCCCAAACTTGCCAGACCAAAAAGAGGCTAACTCGCAAAATGATGACCATCTTCACATTCAACTTCCGTCGCATCCTCATCGCTGAGGGGTGGTTCAGGTGACACAGCTGGCGGTGGCACCGGTTCCCTTGGCAGGAGGCGGATCAGGCGAGCCGAGTCCAGCAGTTGTTTGGGGTGTTCCTAGCAAAGTCTCCCTATTTCAAGGGTCTTCCTGGCAAAGTAGACATGATCTGTTGGGGGGTTCAATGAGCACTGCCTGAAGGGATGCTGTCGAAGTGAGGGCACCACACATGCCCCTGGCACCTTTAAGATACGCGCTTCCTGCCTCTTGAAAATACCCCATCACTGTCATGTTTTGGATACTGCCCATCACTGTCATGTTCGTACAATCTGCATATGGGCCGTCGAGACAACAAAGACCAAGTAAAACCTCAAAAGCATCTGCTCCTTAGATGTCTCTTGTTGCTTCATTGGCTGCTTGCAAAGACGGATCCAGGACCCAAAAAAGGCCTATATGCAACTCTGTGCAACTCTATGCCTGTGTGTTGCTCTCAGGTTTCCTTGTCAAACAAAAAGCGATCCGACAGGTCCAGTCACCTGGGCCGAGTCGAGCTGCTTAGAGCTGCTTCGAAGCTTGAAAAAACATCACACCAGCTGAGCCTCCGGCATCAACATGAGAATTCCATGGTTGCCATGGTGGAAGTTCCACACCCCAATTCGAAGTCCTTTCTGGACTCCAAACGGAGAATTGTGAGAAACAAGCTGTGGGTATTTGCACACGGCTAAGAATCCTTTAGACTGGTTGGCTGAGAAGTAGAGCTGGCCCCAACACTCAGTCGCCATTGAGAGCACTGGATGTGCCTTAATTGTCATCTAACTGAAGGATGGTCGGTACAAGTTTGAAGGGCTACCACAAACGATATTTGCCTTTCTTAAGCGCTGAAACAGCTGTAACTAGAAACTAGTTCAAACCACTCTCACCTTCCAGAGACAGAAAGGTCACACTCACAAACGGTAATCCAGCTTCTTTCCACCCCTCAAGCAACTCACCCATCAGTCACAATGTCTTGATACACCTAGAACTACAGCCTTGATGGGGAAGCTTTGCAACCTTCATCTTGGTGCCCTTGAGCCAAAATGAATGTATCTGCGTTGGAGATGTCACCTCCTTTGTGCTAAGCTGTCATGGTTCATGCCCCTGGTATTTCTAAATGCGTTTAAATAGGCAACCTCCAAGCCAAAGTCCCAATGACCGGGAGTGCACAGAATAGGCTGATTCTATCCCTGACGCGATCCACAAAGCGCCACAAAGCTGCTGCGGGCTGCGGATGGCCTTTTATCGTGTTGGTCGTGGCAGTCCTGTAAACGCCCAAGTTCAGTGCAGTGTCTGGTTTGTACACACACTACCAAGGGAGGACGTTGGTCACTCTGAATCAAACTGAAAGCCTGCAGGAAAACAAGGATATGTGAGCAATGCTCAGTGCATCTTCTGACATTGATGCTGCTTGTTGGTTGGCTGTGGAATTCATCTTTTAAAGAGGATATGGTGCCATGCGTACACAGCAATTGAGACAACAACTTGTTGAGCGAAAAGAAAACAGCAGTTAGTCTGGTTGAACGTTCACTGCTCACCAGCAAGCCTATCTGGCCGTCATCTGCAGATCGTCGATTGGGCCGACTCAACTCGCCTCGATCCAAAACTTGGCATGATCAAGCAGCTGGATCTGGCCGGCATCTGGGACTGTGTACTTGCCGGGATGAAGGGAGCCACTCTTGATCTTCAACTGGCTGTAGGCCATATCCTTAACACTCAGTCACTCTCCACATCGCTTGTTCACACATTCAGGAAGCAACTTCCCAAGTTGTTTTGGACATGTGGTCCAACATGTTGATTTATGACCATTTGGTCGAAGTATGTTGCGCAAATTTGTTTCATCTACAAGTGCAATCACTGACCTCAACATAGATGAAAATCAATACAGTAAGGTGATTTCCCCCCTCCGCAAAGATGGGAAAACCTTCCCAACTCTTTTCATGAGAGACCCAACCAGCCTTCCTTACTATAGGACCCAATCCAAGGCCTTCTTCGTAGCCATTCAGTGATGATCTCTGGACAACGTCACGATCTTTCACCGGAGCTTCAAACCACGCGGGAATATCATTGGGAAAGACGATGAAGTCGAAGGCTGTAATCGTGAAGCCATTCCGTTTGCGCTCACGCAGGTCGCAACGGCCATTGTATTGGGCGTGGAACTTCACGAGAAATAAGGCAATCTGCGAGTGTCGCCGTGTTGGGATTCGGATCCATTTGGTTGGGATTTAGGATCCCAAATTGAAAGCCGTGCCAGATTTGGGACATCCGAACAAGTATGCGGGCGTTCGGCCGGAATGTGTGGAATCAGGCCCATCTGGGGTGAGGAGGAGATCTGGACCGGAAAGTCAACGAGAGCAACTCTTATACCAACACATTGTGTCTTTGTAAACAAAATATCATGACCTTTGGTCATGTGATCGTATAGCCATTGGATGCTAAGGTTCCATGTTTGATGGGAAAATAAATGCGAGCAAACCTGCAGAGCCGCCCTGTCTCTAAAGACAAAGATCTCACACCTTGTCCCAATCGAAGCCATGGTCAGTCTTCACAAAGATTTCCACATTGGCTGAGCCTAAGAATTCCCGGCCCAAAACGAAAGGCACAAGCCAATTTTCGCGGATGATGGTTTGGGCATCTCCCAAGCTGTCAATGCCGCTGACACCAGACCACACAAGGCGCCTGGAAGAAGCAGGGTATTACATGATTATCAAGAATTCGTTGTCAAGTAAGTTATTTCAACCACGCATTGGTTTCAATATCAAGAAAGGCTCGGGGCATGTGTCATTCAGCGGTGGAGGGGGCGTCCTTCGTGCGGATGGAAGGTCTTATGGAGGTGATTCCATGGCCTGCCTCCCATACTCCAAGCAGTTCTGATCCTTCTCATCAACACCCACAGGGTCAAGTGTGTACCATTTCCTCGGTAACCAGTGCACGTGGAGTCACCAGTGGATGTCAATTCCAGAGATTCATAAATAGAAATTACTGGCGACCCTTACAGAGATTGTGCGCTTTTGGGTGCATCTTTCGAAGTTCGGAACACCACCGACCTCCCTGGGTATCACGGATGACGGAAAGCGGAACTCCTTGCATTTGTGGATCATGAAAGACACACTGCTTGGAGAGCCCAACTCATCCAGCAATACAAAAAGCAAAGAACCGCCAAGGCTCCGATTGATAGCATTGCCTCCAACGCTCATGTTCACAAAGGGGGCATCCCTCCAACCCAGTGCCTCAGCTTGAACATAGGCATCCACCTGGCGGCATCAGCGGGAGTGTGAAGGGATGGGCGGAAAGGAACAAGGAGGTCCAAAAAGAAAGGGGCCCACATGCTGCTAAAAATGCTTATTTGCCACGCTGACTGCCATGCTTCCATGGACAAGAAGTCAACCCTTCTTGATTGACTTGGCCCCTGATACATATCCAGCCTATCACGGCTACTGGTACCTTTCACTCTCCAACAACTGACCCAATAAAGCCAAGAAGTGGGGTGATCAATCACCCACCAACCCCAGCTGTTCCTGCCCTTTGCACCCCTTCTGCTTTTCCCTTCACCCAACCTCCCCACCTCCTGCTGGGTCGTGTTGGCATTCGTGGCGTGCGACTTGCCGGTGACCTTCACGAGACGATTCTGTTGGGTCTCAAACTCCGCCTCGGTGAGGACATAGTTCGCCCCAAAGGCCACCTCGAGTCGATCCGCCGACGCCGGTTCCGGACCTGGGGGAGAGAGTGGTGGACGGCTCTAAGCGAACAAGAAGAAAAAGATTTCGGTCATTCTTCTGTTGGGGATCGGGTTCAACTATATATTGGCTTTCAATGTCTCGGATTGGTACTTACAGCACCTTGGACACGATCTCGTCCACTTCCGCTGCTATCTACAGGATTTTGACACCCCATGTGGGACTTTTCGATTGCTATTTACAGCTCTCCTGGCTCGCTTTGTTTGCTTGGTCAACCAAGCACGGACGGCTTCTGGGCATGACTGTGCGAAAGCTCGACGGTGGACGAGGTCACCTCTCTTGGCTCTCCAAAGCTTTTGTTAAGCCTTTGGTTCGTCTGTTCCCAGAAGGGGGGGCTTCTGCGGAAGCGGGCTTCACCATCAAAGCCGTGGGCCTTTGTCAGTCAACAAGCACAAACTTGAGACGTTGAAAAACTAAAATTGAATGTCTCAGATTGGAAGGCTCAAAGGACCAAATGCGATCCAAACGACATCAAAGGAACAACACGTTGAAATCAAAGACGAAACCACCCAAGAACAAGAACTAACAGTTCTGAACAGGGAAAACTAGTTTAAGGCAACAACTGTCTTTAGATCACATCAATGATGCATTCCCCGCTTTTGCAAGTCGAGACTAATAACTCAAACATCAAACCACAACAACCTCCACCTCCTTGTGACGTGGCTGTCATCGTGTGTCAGAATGTTTGTTTCACGTGATCGTGGTTGATTTCTCCAAACTGGTTTAAGTTTCTACCCTTTTGACACCGAGTCATACTCAGGACAAGGAGTTTGCTTAAACACCCTTCCTTCTGTGTCAATTGTTAATTCTTTCCAGTAGTAATTGCATGATGCACACAATACAGAGGCATCAAAACAGTATATGATGAGCTTTCTTACCACAACGTCGATTTCACTCAGGTCACTATTTACCTTGTCACTGCTTCCTCGTGGGTGCGAGGCGAACACCTGATGTGAGGCTTCCTAAGGTCAACGCTCCGTGCCCAATGCACCGTGCCCATGCACCGTGGCCTCCCAAAAGTTGTAATCTCCACGCTTTACCTCAACCACCTGCAGCGGATGCACAGGTGGTGAAGTAGCACCACTCGGGTTCGCGAAAACACCGACCTTTTACTTCAGCCAGAGACTTGGTTGCCCAAAAAGGAATCTTACTAGAAAAAGGATTGTGGAAGGACCGATGGTGTGGTGCAAGGTAGGTGGCAACCTGTCTTAGAACCGTTAGTTTCTGCGCGCAAACCACAGCCCCTAGACATATGGGATAGCATGAGTTTTTGACCTATGAAGGTGGGGACCAAACCCTGTGAACTTGCACCAGAAGGCTTGGATTGCTCCCAGCTATCCTTGAAGCTTGCGATTGGGGGCGCTTTTGGAAGGTGAAATCATCGCGAAGGCATTCGACCAATTCCGCCCCAAAAACGCATGGACCGCTGGCTGGTGGACGAGGTCGAGTCGCCTCTGCGAATCGGTTTATCCAACCCCAATATATATATATATATATTGATATACATACATATATGCATATGTGTTTTATTGGGATAGTGTTTCTAGTTTATACATAGTGGTTTTGGGTTTAGTTTTCAATTTTCACCGTAGGACCTCTGTTGAGATTCGCGAAACGTCGCCTTGCCGGTGCCGCGCTCCACGGCTTGCAAGGCACGCAAATAGTCTATGAACCATCCATCCTGGTCGACCAGTGGGCGGGCAATCAAATTTGACCGAAACTCATGTGGTGTTCATATCCATTGTCATCTAATTATGTAACTTTGTTGGGATATTGAAAGGGGGATGTCCAAACAAGCTTGGGCAACTGGGGACAGGGTGCTTTCTTTTTTTGTGCACATCGCGACAAAATGAGTTCATCCAGAGGCAAATCCAAGATCACACTCGATGCATTTAACTAATTGATGGTTCGCTTTGCCTTTTCAAGTGAAGCTTTGGCCCTGTCACAATGATTCCATGGTATGTCACAAGATTCTGGTTTACTATCCAGCCTGAGCAGATTCCGAACCATGGGAGGGATTTCAAGACTGATTTAAATGCCCTTGAATATGAGATTGCATACCAATTGTCGATCCAAAACGAGATTTAAGAATCACATGTCTTCTCACAACAGTCCGATTGGTTTAAGTTGCTTTCTGGACTCTATATTTCTGGTGCGCCCGATCATTCAAAGTTTGAACACTCTGTATTGCTTGGGCAGTGTTTGGCACATCGACATTGTACGTATGAGTTTGCATTGCTCACACATCGACATTGAAGGTCAAACTGCACATAACAACAAATACGGGTATCGTTTTTTGGACATTCCATATCGGTCTCCACAGAAAACTTAAAATCATAGTCTGGGATGAAACACCTCGTTTCAAGTTTTGAAGACGACTCATTTCCATTGAAGTGGATCGAAAGACTGTGGATGGTCCCTCACGGCATGGACAAACAAACAATTGACAGGCTACACAAACTGACAGCTAAAAATATATATATACTGTATAATGTAAATATTTATTCAGTATAGATAAATCCGACATAGACAGCCTATCCCATGGAAAATCCTTGGGTGCACACAGTGGTCAAAGAAAACAATCCCATTGATCGTCGGCTGGTCGCGATTGTCGTTCAAAACTCGGCCGGTGCCCCAAAAACAACGCCCCCAGGTCCGTTGGGCCTTGAAGAAGCCGTGTGCTGCGACGCGCACCGAGGCGCCAATGGACATTTGATCGAAGGCTGGACGATCCATGGGTGCCTTGGAAGCTGAAGAACTCGGGGCAGTGACCGGAAGGCGGTGGAGGGAGGGAAGATGGCTTTTGGGTTGGAGGGGAGGTGAGTGGAGCCTTTGTGACTTTATCAATTCGGCTCTGCTTCAAAGAGTTTTGCTTTGGCCAAACGACCGATTCCGAAGACCATTCTAAAAAAAAGTGGAAAACTTCAGTGTGATCTTCATGTTACAAGTATTGAGGATGATAAAAATCGTTTTTACTGTCCCGTGTGGCATATTCATGTTGCCCAACTGCAGCAACTGAGGTGCTCTGTTCTTCTCCCAGAGCACATGCATCACCTCGCCCCACAGCATACCCGTCCGGACTCGAACAGTATCATCCTTGGAACAGCAGGAGTTCAAGCCAATGGGTGATGGTGTTTCGGGTTTGCCATCCTGTTCGCATGCCCAATGATCATGGTGTGTCGCAAGTTTCCGATGCACCAATATGATCTGAAAATTGCGGACATTTTGGTGTAGACATGCCAATTTCTCAACCACGTTCATAATCATCATGTGTACAGATGTGATTTGCTGCAACCAAGTGCTAACGTGCAGGCATCACCCAAAGGCATGCAACAAGCATCAAAACATGTTCATCACCACACGTTTCATCTATTGCCCACACATCTTCTCACGCCAACAGCCCAGGAACAGACATGGAGACCACGCCGGACCAGAATGCACCCAAAGCGATGATCTTCTCTTCTGGCTGAGCATACTTAATGGCTGTGTGGTAGGCCCAACATTCACCAACTGCGAAGGCAGGATTGGGCCCCTGCACATGCACAGCGCGGGGCCGGGAAAGCGAACAGGCTTGCGTAGGACCATAAATGCACCACAAGACCCAAGTCCAGAGGTTTTCAGGAGGCAGAAAAGGCCCGGCCAGTGCATGGACTTTTTCCTTCATGAATCAACCGTCAATCCCTCAATGACTCAGCAAAGCTGTACTTGCACCATGAGCCACGTATGGCATCAACCGAAAACCATCATCGAACCGTTCAATTTGACTACTTGGATGACATACAGTAACTAGTTTGGAAAGCCTTTGAATCCAACAGATAGCCCACACAGCCAAAACAAGCATCGGCAAATATGGAAGAGAACAGTACACTCCTGAACCTACCAGCTTACCACACTCAAGTGAATTCCCGCTTGTTCCGCTCTTCATGACTGCTCGGAAGCCGCAATAACTTTTTCTAACCTCGTAAAGGCATGGGGGAATCGAGCTTGGGTCAAACACAAACTGACCAAAGGTGAGGGATACTCTCGTCGGAACTGCCCCCCACAAGGGTTCCCATAGCACGAAAATATTTTGAGGAGGCAACCGATTTTTCTTCTCTCCTGAATGCAGGAAAAGAACTTTGCCAGATTGAGTAGCCACTTGATCAATAAAGACACTAACCTGAACCTGAAATTATGACAGGAGCGCCCCTTAATGCCACTGCCAGACGTCCGAGTTCATGCCCTCATCAGGCCATAAGGCGCAAACTGCTCAGTCAGGACTCAGTGTGCTGGCGACTTGTCTGGAAGAGAGGAAGAGAGGAGGCAGGCCACTTGGACGACATCTAACCACGCTGCTAAAACCACGCTCGCACACATCCAGTGCTCGAGCGGGCATCGACTGTTATTTGATCGAATTTTCACAGAACGTGTATTCAAGAAGAACTCAAGGACAAACACGAGCGCGCAACCGTCAAGGTGAGTTTGAGTAGGGCAGCAAGTATGTTCAACTCTGCGCGTGAACATTAGCACAGTCGATGAAAGCCACAGTCATGAACATCACTGCACCAAAGATACCCTGAACACGTTGAGGTTCTCTGTGCTCGGGCATGCCCGAGCCGCCAGAAACGTAGAAACAACCAATAGGGAAACCTTGCGGGCACCTCAGACCGACAGCTGCCAACTCGGCCCTCACCCTCGTGCGAGCTTCAATCGAAAGCAATCGTGCTGAGATTAACATCTGAAATGAAGCCAGGGGTCACGCTAGAGAGGTCCATATGCACGACCGCAGGCCTGACTCATCAGCAAGCGCATCGAATGGGTTGATCACTTCAACTTCAACCCTCACATGTGACTCTGGCTGGCGCCATAACACTTCCACCAAGGCCTCCAAGCTTTGCCACCACCGGTTGAGCCAGCCTCCCTCGACCATGACTTCATTGAGAGGGTCATGGCACTGCGCCCCCTCCTTCTGACAGAGCGGGCTCTCCAGGACCAGACCATTGGCTCCATTGGACTCTACTGCGATCTGCGAGGCCCTTGGCCAAGGTCCACGGATGGTAGAGGAGGCATCATCGCACTTGTTGGCAACATTGCGCTTTCACCTTAGGAGCCGCTTTGGCTTGAACAGCCTGGGCAGCTTTCGCATGACCCTGAGACGCCATTAAACCTAGCTGAAAAGCGCTTTTGCCTGGCAAGGCTCGAGCGGCGTTCTTGAGCCAAAATGGCACCAATTGGTGTATTGATCAATGGAACAATGAATGAATTAACGAATGAACGAAGGACTGAATGGATGAATGAACAGTAGTTCTGAAGGGACCCCTCATGGCCAGACCTACCTTACCCACACACGAGCTCCATGACCAATCAATAGTGGTTTCAATATCTACCACACTACTCAGATGACAGCCAATTGGATAGATCAGCACCAAACTCATTCTCATCGACTCATTCAAGACCTGTTCATGCTTGGTGGTCATAAAAAGAGCATCTTTTCCAGAACAACCCCAAATTCCAAATCCACCATCATCCACCCTGATGTTCAGTGACACATTTGGGCCTGGTATGTAGTCTATCCATTGATAGGGGGATCCAAAAAATCGAACATAGGCTGGGTCGACGCCTGAACAGAGCGGACCCCCGTGCGCCGACCGGGTGCCTTGCAAAGCTCGATGATCTTCTCCAAGGTGTCAGGCTCGGCGACGGGCCACACGCCGAGTCGCAACCGGCGGCGGCAGCCCTGAGCAATGCTGGCATACAGCAGCCAAAGACCCAAGAAACCTTGCTTGGGCGAGCAGGCAAGCTTGACGGGTGCAAGCTGGGTTTCTGAGAGGATCCTTAAGTAAAACACCAGCTGCTGGTTGACAGCCACGGAGAGAAGAAAAAGATATATAGTAAACACATGCACAACTCCGGAACTGTCGAGGAATGGACGCGAAGAGTCTTCAATAAAGTTCTTCTATCATACTCCAGGACGCCTCATGCTTGGTACAGTCAACCAACATAAAATTGTTTGGTTCTCAAGTGAGGTGCCCATAATTGCTCCAAGCACCACCCAAATCCATGAGGCTGATGGTAAGTCCTCCCGATAGACGATCAGCACAGGACAGACCACAGATAAGATGATGGCAAGGCAAGTTCCAATGGGCGCATTGAAGCATGGGTCCCACCTGCATCGTCCATAAACTGATTAGCTGGCGATTCGAAAAAGAATTCATTCAACCTGCTCAAGGGGGTGTTGTCTCCGGGTGGTGTGTGCCAGTGTCCGTTTTTGAGAGAAAAGGTTCCTGGGGCAAATCCTTCTTGAGACATTCCCTTTTTTTGTTTCAGCGTTGCTGCAGTCCACTTCTGAGAGGTTGAAGGATCCAAAGTCCGCAAATACGCTGTAGCTTCAGATGGTTGCCAACGACAGGACATCATAAAGAACGCACCAACTGTTTGGGAGTGCTCACCTTCTACAAGAAAGGATGACCTTTGAAACCAACATAAATTGCTATTGCATTGTGCAATTTCATTGATGTCAGGTGTTTATGTCTGCATCCGGGGGATGAGCAAAGGACCCACCCCCTCGTGCTCTTAAAGGAAGGAAATCAAACTTATTCAATCCAAGGCCACTACGCCTGAATGTTGGTAGTCAATTGAAACTGAATTGCATCAACTGCCCGCATTCTCCCATGACCTACGCGTCCCTTCATATTTAATGTGCTGTGGCTGAAGTTTATCATTGGAACCTCATCCTTTTCCTGGGTAAACCATCCGACACCAGAACATGCGAAGACCGACGCTGGTGGCCCTCGAGTGATGCACCGCAAAGCTTCGTCCCATCCAAAACACTGGGACGAAATCGTTGCGTCGATCACGGAGAGAGCGGACTTTCCGCATGCACCAAGCAGCTTCGTGTTGGGAGAACCCAGCAGCTTCGTTACAACCGAAGACCGAGATCAGTCATCTGAGGTTTCCTGTGTAGTACAAACCCATGCCACAAAAGTTTTCCCTGAGTGAATTGATGAACGCTGATCACCTCTCTTGTCCAGCTGGCCTTACACAAGACCGCTGTCCATGTGTTTGCTCCGGTGCCAATGGCTCGGACATGGCACAACCAGCACTGATATTGCCAGGTTTGTGACAAAAAATGCCATGATATCCAACCAACAGGTACTACTGGAAAGTGAATTGCAATGCCAAAAATACGGTCATCAACATGGAGATCTACGCGGCCAAAATCTCTGCATTGAAGAGGTGGCATGTAAAGAGCAGTAGAGCGCTTTTCTTGTGGCTCTGTGACACAGTATCAACGTAGCAAAAAGAAACAATATGTTTGATAAGCAGTGAATCAAAAGTCAACACGTTTTCCTCAATTAAAGCTCACAAAACGTTCATCATCAGCCAATCAATTGGAACACTTTTTACATCCCAACAGACCACAACACAATCCTGCAACATCGAAGTTGCATCTCAAGGTTGGTAACACGGCTTTCCTCCTGAACTAACCATCGCGGAGAATTGTACACGTTCAACGTTTGTGAAGGTATGGAAATACACCGCTCTAGGTGTCAACACGGTGTGGAAATGCGGACGCGACCGTTTTGCGTGCCAGTTTGAGGGCAAGGGGCCCCTGATGGACCAGAGGTTCATTGAGCACGGGTGGCGATGTCCATCGCACTGTCAAAAGCACAACTCACAATTGGGCGGCACCCAATTCACACCGGTGTTTGGCCTCTCGCTGCCCGCAGAACACGCAGTTTTGCACGAGTCGAGCCGCCATTCATGCAGGAAGTGCAGGTCAGCTTGTGCAATTTTGAAGAGTCTCCATCATGAAAGGGTGCCAAACAACAAAAACAAAAAACACAAAAACAACAAGCGCCCCAAAACCAAACAAAACCGACAAAGAAAGCACAATGATGGAGACTCTTGGATGTGCATGCAAGGGTGAAACAGACATTGGGCAATGAATTACTGCAAAAGGCCACAAGATCGGCTGTCCGAAATGTGGTGATTGCTGGCAACGTGCACTTCGTCTCTAGGCCTGCTTAAGCAGGCTTTCTCACCGAGCAACGGCTCCAGGGCCCTTTTGTGCCCTGTCTCGGTGTTGTGCACCATCGCACACAGACCTGAACAAATTCGAGCGTAGACACCCGGGCACGCATTCTGTGAAATTGTTGCGCCACCCGTGCAAGGGTTTCCTCGGATTCATGCTGCACATGGAAAAATCACCGGTGAAGATGCTGCCGCGCCAAGCGAAAGAACGGGCACCTCTACCACCGATGCTGCCATGCTTACCTGCCCTTCAAGCGTCAGCCAAGTTGCAGCTTGCGTTTGGCGCCATCTGTCCTCACGAAAGATTGCTCAAAAGGAGAGGGAATGCATGGGTGTCCACATAAGCAGAAATCACGGCTGCTTCCATGAACGGCGACGAAACGCGATCGCGCGCCCAAATAGCTGCGGATACAAGCAGTCAGCTAGCACAGCAAGCACAGCGAGCTTGAACCACACACAAAGCAAAATAGAATAGAAATTTGCATTCTCTCTGAATCTCCAGACCTCCATGGCTTTGCCAATAAGACCTTCCGATCTCCGATTCCGATCTTCTCTTCAAGAGACATTCGACCGACCTCGACAACCTCAGACTCATCAAAATCTATCCAATTCCTCTGACCTTCGATATTCAACGCTCTTCTCAAAAGAAAACTTCGAAGAGTAAGACAAAAGACACTCTCTCTTTTCGCGACGTCCTCTCGACTTGATCGACGAAATCTGTGCTGCCAAGGAGAGAAAACACCCATCACGGTGATAGATCCATCTCGGGCCTTTCTCAATCCGGCAGCATCCGCTCATGCATGTCCAGCCTCACTCCTCAGAAACCGAACGAAGTATCGAGCAAACACACGGGTGTACCGTTCTGTCTCTGTCCAAAATTGACATTGTTGAAAGCTGCGTGCTCGACAATGCACTGACTTTTGAATCTTTCCTCTAACATATTTGCAACTTCTTTCCGGTTTGACATAAACCTGAACCTCTTTCCGACTGGTTGTTGACTCTTGGTAAACATCTTCATTGAACATCCGTTCACGATGCCTTCAACCTCTAGACGCTGGTTCGACAAGACCTTCCTCAAGACCTCTGACTTCCAGTACTGATTATTGGCTGGTAGTTCTAAACTCTTGGATGCCTGGCCATAGACTTCATCCACCTTCTTCAAAAGACAATCGACTGAGTTAGCTAGTTCCTCGAAGACTTCCACATGCCTCTCTCTAGACTGTTGACGAAAGTTCAAAATCGGACTGCCTCCAGTACACGGTAGAGAAACATGAACATGAATCTTGGTTCCGCACTCAGATCGACGGTGGGCCTCTGGCTCGATCCTGCGTCCCTGACAACAGAAGAGATAAGTTCAATGATCTCTCTCTGAACTGCCTTTTCCTGAAGACAATCATGACATCCGATATAAGAGACTCCAACCTCCATACAAGCCTGCCTCAGACATGAGTTTCGACCACAACACAATTCGACAAAGACCATGTCACGACCATGTGTGTATGAAACTGCTGCTGAAGACGTTGAAGGCTGCGTTGATTGACACCTGCCTGGGCGGCTTCGCAGGCTCGATCGGAACACCAAATAACGGTCGTTCATGGATCTCTCAAGTACAGAAGTTACTGAGATCATGGGTTCTGCCTTTGCACACTGTAAACACTTGCAACACCTAAGGCTTCCGCATAAACTGCGAATAATCGAGCAGGAAGCTTTTCTCAAGCGCACTTCGTTGAAAGAAGTCAGTGTTCCACCCACGCTGCTCTATATTGCAAGACGTGCCTTCGCCGGCTGCACACAGCTCTGCCAATTTCAAAGAGTAGGAAAATGCGTGACCTGGAGGGGAACATACTCCAGGGCTAATGCGTTTCTCAAGTGTGACAATCTTGACATGCCAAAGTGGGTTCGCTTGTTGCCACTTAATCGGAAAGATGAGGACAAATGGGCAGATGACTCCTACGCAGTCCTCAATTAGTGGTAAGTGTCTAGAGCTGCATGCTGCCGAGCCTTTCAGCTGGCACCCGCGCGCTGGCCCTGTCCATATCAGAGGCCACCTCTCTAGAGTACCCTAACGAGATAGCTGCCCATCAAAGCAATTCTTTTGTACACCTTCTGGGAATGTGCCAGTGACCAGGACCAAGACAACCACAGGACCAATAGGAAAACTCTGCCACACACGGCCACTAACAGTGGCATCTACCCTGCACTAATGCTGCTCAACAGCGCAAGCTCGACAGGCAGATTAAGTAAGCATATATTGTCCAACACCTCAATGCTAGCCTTTCAGACTAGCACCCGTGTGTTTGGGTCCTGAGAGTGCCATTACGTTTTGCCCTCCAAATTTGCTAGCCTAAGTAGCTAGGCAGTGGCCCAGGCTGCTATCCGTGTAGCGGCGCTGGATGGGTATAGTGTACAGATATAGGAAAAACGGCTCACCCATTTTCGAGTAGTTCATGGGCTGTGCACGTACTGGCCGATCTGGCCTGGCCACATACTGAGAAAAGATGCCATGTGCTTGATTGCTGTGTCACTGAGAGGAATGATGCCCAGTTTCGCTGCCAAGCAGGAGTGTCTCTCGCTCTACTCCCCGTTGCTAAGCCGTTTTGGAGTCGGTGCGGGATTGACACTCTCTCTTTTGCCTCCTCCCCCCTTGCGGGGAGGAACCGGGGCATGCTGCTGTCTTAGCGGCTCATGATGTTTATCATTGCATGGTGGCAATCACACTGCTCCTTACCTTTCGGCATTTTGGAGATTCCGATCGCAAGTGCAGTGGTCTTCCCCAAATTGCCACATCACGCCAAACCTTGAGCCCACTGGTCATTGTGTGCAGCAAAGCAACCCAGCCGACATCCAGTCTGTCCCTTTTTGATCTAAGGGGACCCGCTGTCGGTCATCGCTTACATGACGCACTGATGCCTTTCAAGTGCATTGCAATGACATGGCTTGTCAACTTATCAACTTGTCAGTGCCTTTGCCTACTGAGGGAGGCCTCAGAGTGCTTCCCGTCACTAGGACAAAATTCCTGGCTTTGCCTTGAACGACGCATGCAGTAACAAAGCAGCAACAAGGTTGTTGAGGGACAAGAAATACTGAGAGTTTTGTGGAATTCATTGCCCCTGTCTCACCTCTTCTCATACGGCCTCCATGGCCACACGAGTTGCGCAACAGGTTGCTTCCGCTTTTGGGGTTTGGTCATGTTTTGTTGTGTTTTTTGTGTGTTTTGTTCCTTCGCTTGATTGCAACCTGTATAGTAACTCCCTCTTCACTCGACCAAGGTGACTTGTGCAGAACCTGCACACATAGCGCCTCGACTCGTGCAAAAAGAAAACTCCACTCGTGCGCAAAAAAAACTCGTCCGGACAAGCCAGTCCCTCCTCTACGATGTAGAGACAACGTGCATGCAATGGAGAACACTTCCCAGGCCACACCAAGAAAGTGGGCTTTTGTTTGGGTGTGCGCCGATGCCTGCATCAACCTGGGAACGGAAGCCAAAGCAGCAACGGTCCACCCGCGCAGCCAGCAGCAACGCCTGGGATGCCATCTACGTCAGCCACAGTTGTGCAAGGGCAGCAAATTAAATGTGTTTGGCGTGTTTGGGGAGCTGGATTGGTCCAGCTGCAGTTGCAGACAACGTTCGCAGGCCGCTGGTCCAATCCATGTAAAGTTTGGAGGCAGGACAGTGAGGTTATTCGCGCCTCAAGGAAGCAGCACTCTGGCAGGCAACGTGTCAAATTGGCAGGGTTGTACTCGGACTGTCCCAAATCGAGGTGTCGCAATGCAGTGGCCAAACACCACCGAACAGGAAACACACAAAAAAGCAAACAAAAAAACACAAACCCAAGTGCGCTACCGGGGTCGTCGTTGTGGTGCGTAGGCTCCCCATGTCCTGCGTAGTGCGGACGCCATGTGGGCGGTGTGGCCCAGGTCATCATTGAAGGAAGGGAAACACTACATGATGATGAGGTAAGACACCAGAACACAACCAAAAACCAGCTACCCAAACAAACAACAAACCAAAAAGCACCACAAAACAAACCACAACCAGCAACCCAGAACCCCATCAAAACAGTAATGTTTCCTCTGTACGGGAGTGAGACAGGTGAGACGAGTAGCTGCGTACTATCTAAGGGCCTGAATTCACGACGAAAATGCCACAATGCGTCTGGGTGTGGTCCATCTCTGAGCGGCCAATCAAATGTGGCCTCTTTCTGTAACAAGGTACGATCGCCCAAGCCACTACTGCGAGTGGCACTCGGAGTTGACTTCCTGCAAAGAGTCAAGGTTTTTTTTGCGCGAGTCGAGGCGCTATGTGTGCAGGTTCTGCACAAGTCACCTTGATCGAGTTAAGAAGGAGTTGCTATACGGTTGCATTCCAACTGCGAGAAAGAACCCCCAAACAACAAACCACCACAGCCCCATAAAGACACCAAAAGAGGAAACAACCTGTTACGCAACTCGCGTAGCCTTGCAGGCATAGTGAAAAGAGGTGAGACAGGGGCAATGAATTCAGCAAAGCTCTCAGTATATCTTGTCTCTCAACAAACTAGTTTGTGTCAGAGTAATCTTGTTCAAACAAAAGGAGACATACCGAAATCTCCCTCATTTGGCTGGAGGCGTGGACAAGTTTTGGTTTAATGCTCAGCAAGAGCCCTTGGCAGACATCAATGCGCATGTCACTGGCAGGTCCTCTACGGACAAATTGGACCCCCTGTTTGGCAGATAGACTGCTTTGCCGCACACGGTGACCAGGGCTCACAGTTGTCATGATGTGGCAACTAGGGGAAAACCACTGCACTTGTGATCGGAACCAAACTGCTTGCAGCCTGGGGCAAGCACCTTGCGGAGTGCATAGCAACGGCAGAAGCCTCGTGTTTGTAGGCTGATGGCTGTGCTAGCCAAATGCACAATTTGGAGGCGTTGGCAGTTGCGCCATCTTTCTCCCCTGTGACGCGGTGCCCTGTGCCCACCTGCACATGCCGCACCTTTGCGGACATGTGAGAAAGCTTGTGGGAAAACTCTGTCTGTGGTCGGTACGGGACTCGAATGGCTTTTGCATCACCTTGCATTTGCCCCTTGTGTTCAGCCTCCTCAAACATGGGCTCGAGATTACAGTAAAACAATTGTTATCTCGTAAGGTGTGCCAAATTGGGTCCACTAATTTCTCTTGCGAGTCACGCGAC
>CAXIVM010002477.1:0-20398 GCA_964035705.1 Porites rus | reverse complement strand
GTAACATATTTAAATTCTCATGCATCCTCTTTCTGAGCCATCCTCACTCAAACAAATACTAGGTCACTTGTTTTGGGGAGGGGGGGGCAGGGCAGACAAAAAAGGTTTTGACATAAAACATGTCTATTTTGTTGTGCGAAGGGGGTTTCTTAAATGCCTCAACCACGAACGACACAGCAAACAACGTACGCCCAAGGAGACGCGAATTTTTGAAAGTAATTTTGTCAGTGGATTTGGGATCCAACCAAAATGTTCAGATTGCACCTGAACCATCACATTTGCCATGCCTGCTGGCATGGTGCTCCTTCTTCGCTCGCGGGATGGAGACGCTTGATGGATCTTTAATCTACTACAATCTTTGCGGGTTGACGGATGAACTAGTAACTAGTCGCCTTTTTTAATAGTTTGGTCTTGATTTTGCAGTCGATTGTTTTGGGAAACCTGGCAAGCAAGACTAAATGGCTGAAGGAGTTCAATCAAGTATCGCATGACGACACACATTGCGTACAAGAACGTCACCATGTTTGCACTTGGTTTTGGTTGCCGCTGCCCCTTACTATCACCACTACTTACTTACACTGCTAGCACGACTACCACTAACTAGCAGTAGCAGTATCAGTGACACTACGACTACCAAGGAATACTGCCACAATGTCGTTTGAATCCCCGGCATCAGGACATTTTCGAGGTTGATGACTGGATCCTTGATCTAAGCCCAGTGCTTTCGAGCACGGACACCGACGCTTGGTCATTGAAGAACGTTTAAAGGACTGAAACAAAGAACATCTGGAGACTGCAGATTCTTTGTTTGGGTTTTTGTGGAAAACATCGCTTTCCTGGCCAAGAAAACAATACCTGCCTTCAAATCTTCCAGAAACCTTTGTGAGTTGATCACGGAAGTTCTGTTCATGAGCTCCGCTGAGCAACACACAGCACCGAGCTCCGCTTCCCTCCCTTTGAAACCTTTTCTCAACAACCTGTAATTGTTGAAGTGTTCTTTTTTCCCTCTTAGACAGACATTTTCCCTTGATATTCCAAACACAACGCTCCAAAGCGTATCATGTGTCACAGTCTTGGACCTGGATATCACATGATACAACCCACCAAGCGTACCGCCAGCTTCTCTTTTTCTCACCACTGAGGAGGAGGAAATCCCCTTGCCACTGGTGGGAAGTGGAGCCTTGAAGATACTCTTGGCGCATTGCAAGGACTTTCATTGTAACAAGAAGCTACTAGGTTGGAGGCCATTGCTACTAGGTTGGAGGCCATTGCTAGTAGGTTGGAGGCCATCGCTCTTAGGTTGGAGGCCATTATTGAAATCGGCAGGAATTTCAAAAGCAAGGCCGGTGGACCTTGAGCCGAAGGTGCGACTTGGTGACGACGAGCCGACTGGTGTGGACTCGCGACTCACGGTGTTTCGGTTGCGACTCGTTTACGGAAGCAGGAAGAAAAATGAGTTCTTTTTCTTCCGCCCAGATTGGTAGGTGCCATTCATAGCTTAGATTTGGCTTCCATTTAGGGTCTCTATTAGTTCCATGACCCGGCCGTTTTTGGGAACTTCGGCCCTTTGGACATGAAATCGTCGACACGGTGAGTCTGTAGAAATCGCAAACCGCGTTCAGCAACTCACAAAGCGAGTGGTCGGAGGCTCTCCATGAAGCAGGTGGAGGAGCTTTTTGGCGCTGCGCATGTCGATGGGCCCAACTGGTTGGTGTGGGTGTTTGTCTGGGTTTGGATATGGGAGATGAATTCGTATTTTCTTTCGTTGCAGTTGCCGGCGATGTGATGAATGTCATGGGCCCAAAAGAAGATGTGGAGAGTCAGGAGCACACTGGCTGAAGTGCTTTGGCCGTGAACGGATGGGTTGTTGACTTTTTGAAGTTGTGTTTTGATCTTCACCGAGGGCCTGGCGCTGGAGCACTTGGGTGCGCTTTGTGCTGCCAGATTAGTCACCTGCCTGGATGTGTTGGGATAGAATGGCGCAGAAAACTAGTAGGTTGGAGGCCATCGCTCTTGGGTTGGAGGCCATCGCTCTTGGGTTGGAGGCCAGCGCTCTTAGGTTGGAGGCCATCGCTCTTAGGTCGGAGGCCAGCGCTCTTAGGTCGGAGGCCATCGCTCTTAGGTCGGAGGCCATCGCTCTTAGGTTGGAGGCCATCGCTCTTAGGTTGGAGGCCATCGCTCTTAGGTTGGAGGCCATCGCTCTTAGGTTGGAGGCCATCGCTCTTAGGCTGGAGGCTATCTCTAGTAGGTTAGAGGCCATCGCTCTTAGGTTGGAGGCCATCGCTAGTATCAGAGGGGAGAGCCCGGGAGAGCATGTTCTTAGGTATGTTCTTTTGGTGTAGGAGGTCGTAGAAATCCCAGCAACGTGAACAAGAGACTGGACTATACTGGACTTAGAGAAAAAGGACCATCATAGGCCTCATACCTTGGGCTACCATGCCTTTGGTGAAGTACTTGACTACTGCAACACCTATACTACTCCTTACTACCACTGGTGCCAGAGGACATGGGAAAAGTGCTTGCCCAATGCTCATAATAACAAGAATGGACTAGCGAGAGAGCAATGGCCTCCAACTTACTAGCGATGGCCTCCACTCTGCTTCTTGGACGCACTCAGGCGAATGGCGTGCAAGAGCAGGCGTGGCGATTTTCACCGGGCCTGGAATCCACAATGCAAGAAGCTTGAGCTTAATCGATTCATTGCCTCCGATGGTGTGTGCGATGTACAACAAAGCCAAGAATTGATGCCTGTAGGAATGCAGAGGTTTGTTTTGAAGAAAAACCGTGCAAACTTCTTCACTGTGAAGGCGTTTTACTGCATCGGTTCTTGGAAGGCGCAGATCTCTTTGCCAAATTTGCTTCGGGTGCTCCAAATGCGTTTGCGGCTGCCACCCCTGGCCTTGCAAGCAGTGGTGACGGCTGCCGCGTCCGGGGGCCTGGAAGCACTGGAAGTCATCGCCAGGCGTGGGCGGAAGGAGGTTTGTGCCTATCACCTGTGCAGCTTTCCCTTGGAACTTTTCGAGTCTGAATTACAACGAACACTTTGTTTTTGATTTTTTTGGTTGCCTCAAAAAAGGCAAAGGACAAGACATCAAGAAAAGAAAATAACATTAAAGAGTTCTTGTTTTTCTTTCTATTTCGGGGTTTGAAACGGTTTGTCATGTCATCTTCAGGCACCGCTCGCACAGCTCCTCGACTGTTCGTGCTGCGGTGGCGCGGGCCATGTGTTCGGCCCCACGCGGCCATCCGGTGACCCGATGGCTGCCGAAACGTTTGCAACTCGAGGAGGCTGAAGACGTGTCACTTCGAAGAACGCAGTGAGCGTCCTTGTATAGATAGCGTGCGTTAGCGTGCTTCTTGTGACTAGTAAGGCCAGGAGCCCCGAGTAACGTTCGAACGCTCCGTTCATAGGGATGCCAGGAGCCCGTTCTTGCTACTAACAAATGGCTACCTTTGCATCTCTCAAAGACAGGAAAAGACCAATACCAAGATTTCTTGTTGGTTCTTTTGGCAAGGCTCTTCCTTTGCAGGGCCATCAGAAACTGAATCATGTGCAAAGTCCCGCCACCCAAAAAGTATGATGGCAGGGGACACATCCGTTTTGCGTTGTGGCAGACGCACGGACATTCGGTTTCAAGGCCCATGGGGCATCGCTACTAGAAGCAAGGACGCTACTAGGGGCTCCTGACATCGCTACTAGGAACAAGGACAACTTGTTCATTTGAGGCAACTGGAGCTTCTTCGCTCGATTGCCTCCACTGCCGATGGAGAGACTTTTTCTCAGGCCAGGGCAAAGCCTCCAGAGAGTTCTTGAAGGATCCCCACCTCCAATTGGTTTCAGAGTCTTTGCACATCCAAATGCTCCTTGAACCAGCTCCAAACCTGTTTTGATTTTGGTCTCTTCTTTTTTTAAGGGTCTTTTCTGCACAAAATGAGGTCCTGCCGTTCATGGCACCTCACCACAAGGTGGAGCTCCGCCTGGCTGCAGTGCATGCCTTACGTCTCATCTCCCCATCGGGGCCCTCGGTGCTGGCAGCCTTGATCGGAGCAGGGCCAGTCTACTCGAAGCAAGGCCTAGAGGATCGGAGCGTGGAAGTTCGACTTTTGGCTTTAAGGGCTTTAAGGGAGGACTTCAGCGACTGCAGGGCTGTTCAGGTGATCAAGGCTACGGCACATCGCTTGCACGATGATGATATGAAGGTGCGAGAGGAGGCCATCAAGACCTTGTCTTGCATTGCTGGCAATGACGGTGGCAAAGGCGAAGAAGGAAATGCTGCTGCGATCCAGTTGGCTGTGGAATGTTTGAAACACAAGTCCTCTTCAATCCGAAGTGCAGGGATACGAGCACTCCGTCAAATTGCTCGCGGTAATTGGACGGCCATTAGCAGCATTCTCCATCATCTTGACAACCCAGATGTCCGAAATACTGCCTGTTTGGCCTTGATGCAAGTGACTACAAGTCTGGAAGCAGTCCACATCGTCCTATCCTGCTTGGGCACGCCGACGCGACGCGAGGCGGTGTTTCATTGCTTGCAGTTGCTGAGGGCCAATCTTCCAAGCAAGTGGTTTGCCAGATGCCTCGCGAACAGGCTTCCAAAATTCATGTCCCACAAGGAGAAACCTTCCGACCTTCCGGTTTCACAAAAGTGTTTGTTCTCAGTCAACTGATTGCTACACGTTCCCACGGGATCAGATATTTAGGCTAGGCAATATAAAGGAAGAACACTTTTCATCAAAGGTCTCAAGGTCTAAAGAGCGGAACCAAAGGTCCAAAGAGAGAAAGCACACAAGCACATAAAAGAGAGGAAGCCTACTATAGCCATACGCCTCCACC
Organism: Porites rus; assembly: GCA_964035705.1. Classification (NCBI taxonomy): domain Eukaryota; kingdom Metazoa; phylum Cnidaria; class Anthozoa; order Scleractinia; family Poritidae; genus Porites; species Porites rus. The sequence continues at coordinate 15,564 of CAXIVM010002477.1, read as the reverse complement.
CTAATTAAGATAATTAAGCATGCAGCATACATAGCAAACTGACAGGCTTCGCCAACCGGCGACGCCTTTGGGGGGACTGCGCGTATCCGTACAGGCGCACGCGCGGGCACGGGTGCGGGCGCGAAAATCGTTACTGTAAAAACTTGATCTCTGGAGAAGAAACTATGCAAAGGAGAGAGGAAGTTTTGAGGTAGCATTTGCGTCGAGCACCATCGGCATCACCAGAGTATGAAAAGCATTGTTCATAAACTACATGCATTTTGCAACAACACTGTAATTTACAGTGTTTTGCGCAAAGTATTTGCATTTTTCCTGCTGAGACTCTGCTGATGCTAATGATGCTCGACCAAAATTTGTCCTCAAACTTTGTCTCCATTTTCAATGCTTTATTTTCTAGAGGTTTTGAAGCTGTAAACTATAAACATTACAGTGGCAATTTTTCATCTGTTTTTGACGTTTTTTTGACGACGCCACATGAGCCCTGGTGATGCTAGAAAAGAGATCGGTGGCATGGAGCGCAAGCTATAGTTTGATAGGGGTACTGGAACGGCATCGGATAGAAAGGGCTAACGCCGTGGTGCCACCGACCCCTATATTCCAGCATAGGCGTCAGCTAGGGGGTCGGCGGATAAAAGAGATTATTGGCCTGTTTTCGAATTCGTCTCAGGAGCCACCCACTCGCCTGGCTGCCCTCAGAGCCTTGACGCTTGTGAACCCTCGACTCGTTGTGCGTCCACGGCTTCTTCGTTCTGTGGGGCTGCGGCTCTTGGACAAGGAAGTTCAAGAGACCAAAGTATTCTTAAGACCTCTTAACGCCCAAACGCCCTTTTGCACAGCTCATTACTTCATTTTTTAATCACAACAGGGTTTTTGACCAAGGAACAGTGAGTGTGAATCCTTTTCCTCCCAGCCGGGGGCGGCCTGTCCGAAGGACCGTGCTGTTCGGGCCGAAGCCTATCGCGTGGCACGAAGAGCGCCGCCGAAGCAGATTTTGGCGCCGTGCCTTGATGTGAGAAATCCAGATCAACGAGTGTCACAAGAGCTTCATGTGAAGTAGATCAAGCGTTTCCAAAAACGAGAAATTTGGAAACGCTTGGCGTCTTGTTAGCAGTCTCTTTTTCAAGACTGAATAGAGAGCACTCTTTGGAGTGCCGTGTGAGGTTGGTGGCCCACTTAGCTTACGGAGGCAGACAAAAACTAGTGACACAGGCCTTTGGCACACTCGCAAATCCCAGTTGTCGCTTGGCAAGCGGTTGGCAAGCGGTTGGCAAGCGGTTGGCAAGCGGTTGGCAAGCGGTTGGCAGGGGGCTCGATGCAGAGCACTTAGTGCACCATGCGACTGTCCCTCAACTCGCAAAATCCTTAGAGAACCTCTCCACCTGTCCATGCTATTCGGTTGGAGGCCATCGCTCTTAGGTTGGAGGCCATCGCTTTTAGGTTGGAGGCCGACAGAATGGAGGGAGACGATATATTTTTTTCCTTTCTTGCAAGGCTTTGCTCTTTTGCTGCCGGCCTTGACGAATCCGAGACCACAAGTTGGTCGAGCAGCGATCCACATTCTGTCTCAGAGCAATGTGCCAGTCGAGGAGATGATGCACATAATGGCAGAGCTTCTCAAATTCCTGGACTTTCAGAAGAATTCGCAAGTTTGAAAAGCTTTGCTTTTGTGATGCCTTCTGTTCTTTAGTGTGGTGGGGTTCAAGACAGAATGATTTTCACACATGTCAGACTGTCAGGAAAATGGGATCTCAGTGCGATTTGAGTGCCTGGCCACTTTCCTGCACCTTCTCGAAAGGACTCAGGCCGGCTAGTCAGAAAGCTACAGCTGTGGTTTCCGGCCTTGATGTCACGCAGCTTCACTGGAAGACACCACACTGGGCGACTTGCGGGGAGTCAAACATGACTTTGCTCAACGAATGTATGTCTTTGCTGAAAGACTTTTGATGGACACGGTGGATTTTCGGTGGACTCATGGTGGATCCATGGTGAACGCTGTGACAGGTGAGCGTGAACCCAGAGCTGATGGATTTCACCAGCCGCCTCCTGCAGCCCAGGCTGCAGCCCAGTGGCCTTACCCCTGCGCGAGTGGCCTGGGCATCCTGCATCATCGCCATGGCGAGGCTCCTGAAATCTTCAGCCGCTCGCTTTCACCCGAAGTCTTTTTGTCTCTCCATTTCAATAGCCATTTCGATTGGAAAGGAAGCTGTGGAGGTGTTGCATCGGATTGCGAAGCCGAGGACATGACGCCTGGGGCCTTTGAGGAGTTTTTGCGGCACTTGCTCCAGATGCTAAAGAATGATCAGCACCTGGACATGGAAGTTGAACCAGTGACATTGAATTGATAAACATGTTCAGGTCCGTTGGTCCACATTTGTAGACATGAAACTGGGAGCACTCAGGTGAAACGAGACCAAATGTTATCGATTCATTTCTTGTCTTCAGTGGCAAGGTTAGCCAGACAAGCTGCCATCCTGGCCTTGCCTTTTGTCTTCCAGACGCGGCACGGCAGTGAGGCAGTGGAGGTGGCTCGGAGATTTTGCGACGATGGCGATTCACCTAGATTTGCCCAAACGACCATGCATGCTGCCCTCAAGACACATTTTTACTTCTTTCTAAGTTCTGAGGGACAAATGATTCTTTTCCTCTGCGTCTTGTTCCTCCAAGGCTGTGGCCAATCTTTTGTACCACCGTTGCTGGCAAGTACGATGGACAGCTGCAGCCGCCTTGATTGGGTTTGATCCCGAAAATCATCAAGTCAAGCCTCATCCGCCTGAACTTTGCCTCACCATCCGAAAATCATTGGCAGCCAAAGTGGAGAGCGACCTGAGCTTCGTGAGAGATGTTGCGAAAGATGTTTCCCAACATGGGCTGGAAGGAAATCATCAGCTTTGCCGCCAGGCATGGCTCATTTCCCTGGAAGTTCCGTCCAAAAGATGGGTCGACGAAGCCTGGGAGCCCGAGATTCCACGGAAGTTCGCCAGACTTCGACCCAAATCCTCTGGGACATGTGATCTGGACTGAGTTCTTTTTGATGAGATGTGCGTATGATGAAAGCAGGGCCCAAATACAAGCTCGAAATCAGAGAAGAGGGCAGCAAGACTGAGAGTGGTCGTGCGCGGGGAAGATTCTGAAGGAGCTTGGAGCTTCTCTCAAAAGGAGACCACCAAGCTCCAAGCTGGAGTTTCTCTTCATTGCGTTGATGGTGAGCCCTTCGTCGCCTTCATTGCACCTGTTTTCCTCAAAAGGCCGGGTGAATTTGAGTAACAGAGTGACCACGCACGCTTTGTTACCAAGAGTTCTAAGAGTTTCGTGGTTAAGAGTTAGCTGGGTGAATTCTGGATCGTCCTCCTGGGTCCACCTCGAAGGGAGTGGATTTCGGAGTCGTTGATGAAGCTGCTGCCGATGCTGGGCCTGACGCACTGCGAGTTCTAAGACGAAGCCTGCGTTACCTTGTTGCTTGGACGGAAAACTCAAGTTGAAAGGGCCTGAGCTCTTGCCCAGCCCAGTCCCTTCAGTGTTCAGAGGACCAATTGAAAGGTAAGACTTGGATTTTAGCAACGGACAACTGAGCAGAAACCTTTCCTGGATCCATGTGTTCTTGCCTTCAAAAGTTGAAATTATTGTCACTGAAAGGCTCCTGGTCTGAATGTGTTTAGCAACTTGAAGCATGGGGCAATATCATCTATTGTGTCCAATGAATAGAACTAAGGCCTAGGTAGATCGTGAGTTCCTCAGAACCTCTGAACGTGTATCAATATAGGATTTGTCAAGGAAGGGATGGGTAGAAGGGTGGGATTGGACCAGGGTTCAATGGTTCACTGTTTTGGACGCCACATTTCCAGTGAGGTGCACTGGTTGCGAGTTCAAGACGAGCTTCTTCACCAATCTTCACCTTTCTTGGGGCCCGCCCGGCATCCAATCATTCATCCCATTGGTGGTGGCCCTTTGCCTGCTCCGGGCCTGCTCATGGTCACTCCAGCTAAGATCATTGCCCCTTTGTCCCTCCAAACACGACTCCAGCCGCCTATTCCTATCTTAGTTTGCGACGCAAAGGCCCTCCCCATCTCCCCTACCTACCTCTCATCCACCCTGTCTCAAGTTATCGACATGTTGCCCACCAAGCCCTGATGGTTGTTGGACTTGCGGTAGACCGTTCCAAGTTGTATTTGCAGTGAGGCAGTTCCTTTGCCATACTTGACTTTCTTCGGAGGAAGTCCATCAGTGAGGCGGAGAAGCACTGGACCACGTTTGGCTGGCCCGGTCTGCACCGAAAACTTGGCGCTTTTGAAGGTTGGGGATGCAGTCCTTTTTCCCGCTTCCCTGCACAAGCAGCCTACATGCAGGAAGTAGCTTGTGACACGATCATGAAGATCCATGAAGTCACACATTTTGCGCATTGGCTCAAAAAGGGCCGCCGAGGATCACCCAACCAAAAAGACATCAACAAGACAGAATTTAGATCGAAGTGATTCACGGAGGGCGAGAGCAATTGTTAGCTGAAAAAGGGAACCCAAGTGCCCAAGTCCTAAGAGAATCACTCCTTTCGTCCTTTCTGCGCAGAGAGACGATTTCGACATTTCGCCGCCTTTCATGGCCCACAGGGCCCATGGGCCAGTGGGATCCTCAGACGGTTAACTCTATCGTGTCATCGAACTGTGCTGGTTCAGTCGATCCATGGACAATAGATGAGAAAAGATGAAGATCATAGCCCTCGAAGCATTCCGAAACGATCTAGTATCTATAGTTGTAAGAAGGCCACAGAGGATTTTGGGGCATTTGCACGTCTTCTGGCAAGTGTCAAACTCCGAAAGTACACAGTCCTGAGCGGCTAAAAGCCACTTGGTTGGCCCACCTCGGCAAAAATCCCGCCGTGCATGTGACAAGCTGTCGTCCAGTCCTGGGCGGACCGGGCTTGACCATTTGTAGGTCTTGCATTCCGTCGAGTCTGGTGGCTTCATCCCGGCTTCCCGATTTCACCGGCTTCTTCCCTTCGATTGCTCGCTGAGGATGGGGATTCCAGCCTGGAAGAGCTTTTAGAGGCGTGGGATGGGAATTGAGCGATGGCCATGTGTGGGAAACAAAACACATGCTTCGTCCACCAAACATCGATTGGCAAGATCTGCAACTGAACATTGTCCTGTGCTCGCGGGCGTTTGGAGGGGAGTAGTTGACAGCAGCTGACAGTCTTGGTGTAGGTTTTCCTCACACTAGTATTAGTTTAATTCTACTAGCTTCTTGTTACTACTAGTAAGGCACCTGTTACTACTAGTACCTTTTTGGAGACTCTTGCAGTCCATTCACCGAGTGAGGACGTTGAGTTGTTTGTGGTGGGGCAATCCGGTGATATTTTGCGTAAGAAGCAAGGACGCTACTAGGGGCGCTCCTGGCCTTACTACTAGGAACAAGAAGTTACTAGGAACAACGGACATTTCTACTAGGAGTAAGGACGCTACTAGGAGCATTACAGTTGGGCTGGACGCTTCGGGCAATCGTGTTGCAAAACATCCTCACTCCCTTCCAGCAGTCTCATTCACAAGGGGTCTGTGCCAAAGGCCCTGTTTGGTGTGAAAAGTCACACCAGAAGCTGCACGCTGAATTCTCCTTCCCCCTTGCTAGACTCAAGGATTTGGGAATTCGAGACGCCCTCGCCAAATGTTTAAACCCTGCCAGGCACTCTCGGCTCAACAGTCAGCGTCTCCGCAGCAAATTGCCAGGCCTTCCCAACCAATACATGGCAAGTGTTTCCTCAGCCCAACAATCCCCAAATGAGGACAATTCTGGATGTCCCGGCAGCCTAGGGCTTCAGTTAGCTGGATTTCCAAACAAAGTATCTGAAAGGGTAATCCCTCGGATTCTTAGGTTCTGGGCCGAGTTCCGGCTTGCGAGGAGTTCCCGGTTTCTGATACTTTGGACATTTCAGAGTTCTCTAAAGGTATTAGTAAGAGAATCTACCAGCGATGGCCTCCAACCTACTAGCGATGGTCTCCAACCCACTAGCAATTTCTTGTGTGTGGGGGGGGGGCAGGGCATGCCAGAAATTCAGACCCCTTTCTCTACAGCTGGTGGCAGTGGAGCTCTTTCCGCCCAAGACTGTCGGCTGGTTGCCCCAGTGACTAGTCCAAGCATGTTTTGTGCTTTTCGGGACAGTTTTTTTGGGTTGGATTTGTCCGAACAAGAAAGATGGTTTGCAGCCGTTTTTAATCTATCTGTGCTGGAATGTGATGATGATGATGATGAGAGGAGGAGGAGGAGGAGGGTACACACACTCATGGATATGCGTACTGACTTGATAGCGGTGCCACACGCCGGCCTAGGGTTCCATTTCCTAAGAGTACAAGTACGAACCAAGGGATCCTGGAGGTCTGCAAGAGGAAGTAGGGCCCAAAAGGAAGAAAGCGAGCGGCGGACGAACAGGCTGACGACGTTCCGTTCGCATCTGCAGTTCAAAGAAAACATCAAAGCTTTGCAGTGAGGTTCTTGGCTTAGCCTCTTGCCATACGGAAAGGTTGGAAAATTGCAGGTACGTCGGTGAGCGTCCCCACCGATATCAGTGTTCAATGCAAGCCTCTTCGTTGGGCTGGTACTTGCATGAACAACCAGCCCCCTGCTGTAAAATGAACAACTGCAAAAGCATTTAAAGCATCCCTATGATTCCAAGGGTGACACACACACATGAGGAACTGCTAAAACGTGCAATGACTACTTTAGTAAAGAGTGGTCAGGAATCTCTGGAATTGAGCTAAAACCTGCAAAAGCGATAGGCCCCCCTCAAATATTTCCAGTGGCTTTGGATATGTTCAGCTATGTTGACATTGTGGCCAAAACCTGCAAAAGCGATAGGCCCCTTCAAAAGCGATAACCTTTCTGAATCATGTCCTTTGCTTGACAGTATGTTTTGGCAGACGCTCACATGATTATTCATCCATTTCGCTTTAGTTTGTATTGCTTTTGACTAGGGTCCAGTGATTGTGAAGACCCATCGGCCTAGCAAACCTCTCAGTAGACAAGACAGGACCCGCTCAACTGGTCCAAGTTGCGTGACCTGTTGTTTTCAGTGCGAACATGGCCACAGTCACTACACACTACACACCTTCAGAGTCAGCGCACCCACGACAGGAGGTTTTGTCATCGGACCGAACGATCGCAGGCCAAAGCAGCTCCCAGCTTTGGTCCGGCCAGAGGCGTAGATGACCTGAATGATTTTGCCGTTTCAGTAGTGATGCCCTTTGTTCCTAGTGACTTCTTGTCTCTACTTGGCTGGATTGACTCGATTGACTTGAATGAGTACGACTTCGACTTGTGTTTAAGATTCGACACGCTTTAGCGTGATGGTCCAGCTCAAGGGGCGTCTGGTAGGTTTTGACAGTGAAAGTCTGTGGGTAGCTCAAACTATGCTCCAGAATTCAATCTGGAATAGATCGGATCTTAGGGAGATAAAACATGGAAATCCTTTGAGTCGGAAAGCTGGAGGGCCGAGAGGGCCGGCAGATCTGCATGGTTCCACAATCTCATCAGGTGAAGCCCCTGTCCGAGAAGGGCCTCAAAGAGCAGCTGCGAGAGGCACGATTGGCTTGCGTTCGAGGTCCGCAAGCCGCATTTGACATGCGTTTCCTCTCACATGAGAACCACAGGACCTTTGCTTTGGCAAAGTCCTCTACCGATCGGAAGACCTGAAAGTGAAGGATGTGAAGGGCTTTCCCCGAACGCCTGGGAGTTGGAGTTTGTGCAGTCCAGGCCTCACGGAAGCTGCGAAAGTGACCCTGGCAGCCACGCGACTCGCGGCCCAGATTGGAGGCACACATTCGAGAGTGGGGCTTGACAGATGATCGATTGGGAGCATGATCAGAATGTACTAGAATGTATCACACTTTTGGAAACCACCAAGAACCTAATTAAACGGTTTCCATTGTGGTTTTGATGAAGCAAGGCAGAACACTTTCCAACAAAAGGCTTTTGGAAGGCCTGAGACCTATCAAAGAATACATGAACAAGTGGAAGAGTTCATTTGCACGATGCAGATTTATGTGGAGTAGACGAAAGGAAATGGACCCAATCACTCGAATGGATCGCAATGGTATGTTGCAACATGTAGAGCAAACCTTCTTCATTCGCAAAGGTAGGAGCCTTTGGTGTCGGAGCATAGAGGTCTTGCAGCATTTGGGGACCGCATGTTTCCTTTCTCTTTCCCGACGCAGTGGTTTTCCGACCCTTTTTCCAAGTCATCAAGACATTTGGACATGGTTGCTCTGGCAGGCGGCCAACGTGAAGATTACCAGTCCCAGTGAGCAGCTCAGGGGGTACAATTGGGTGGTGGAGTGAAATGATTCGATGGTGGAGTGATGTGACCTTAACAAGAAGCTAGGAATGAAGCTCCTGCCATTACTACTAGTAGCTAGAAACTAATTAGTATCAAGGTGCCCTACCTACTAGTGCCCCATTGGTGTTCCGGGAGCGAGCTCGATGACTGTGACCAGGGGACCCTCCATTCCATTCGGTGACTGTGACCAGCAGTGCTCGTTTCGGCGCTTGTGCTCGGGCTCTCAGGGGAGTTCAATCCGGTGCTTGTGCTCAATGAGCCCTTTCCACATCCCTGGGACAGAGGAAGGCATGGGGCTGGCTTGCAGGGCTCAAGAGTTGCAGTGGAAAAGCTGAAGTGAGGAGGTGAGGATGTACGTTCTAGTATTAGTTTCTCTATGTTGTTCAGAAAAAACAACACATCACGCGGAAGACGCCCGATTGACCCCGTCCAAGACCCGTCCATGAGGGTCCGCGGGTTCAGTATCAAGTTGGCTTCTGGATGTTCTTCGTTTCCTGATGCCTTCTAGGGGCTCCTGGCCTTACTACTAGGAGCAAGAAGCTACTGGGGGCTCCTGGCCTTACTACTAGGAGCAAAGGACGCTACCAGCAACAAGAAGCTACTAGGGGAGGTCTTGCATGGACCGCACTGCAGATGCTCTGACGCACTGTCCGTGGCTGTGCAGGGTGGACGCACCGCGGCGGCGATATCCCTTATGGGGCCTGGGCAGGTACGTGACGCAGAAACAGGACGTGCAACATCAACGTCACCTCTGCAGAAGTAGAAAAGCACAGAACAACTGCGCCCTTCCAGTGGATTCAACAGGGAATTGTTTTCCTTCGTTTCGTCCACAGAATGTGTATTTGCCAGGCAGTATAGTTCAAATTTGGGCGCTTTGATTGGCCAGTGTGTGGCAGGTATGCACATGCAGAGTTGCAGGAGAAGCCGCCGTGGAAGGACCTGGCCAAGTGGGGTGGTTTTTATTTTGATGAATGAGAATGGTAGCACAAACAGTGATGTCCCAGACTCTTTTTGGTATTCGCGATCATTTTTTGCTGAACTGAATCTGCCCTGAGATCCCTTAGATCAAAATGAACAGCATTCTGCACTTGCAACTTAGTGGAAATTGGTGCCTGAGCTGCTGGAGGTTGTTCAAATGCCTTTCAACTCTCCTTTCCACAAAAATTCAGAATATACGCGCCGAATTCACCAGTGACTTGCAAACTTTATCAACGACTTCCCCAACCCCAAACCCTTTGCCCAGCACGAAAACAAACCACACACTTTCCAAGACCTGGACTTAACTATATACAATGCTTTGTCCTGCAATGAACAACAATGAACCAACCCTTTTCCAGGCTTTCCTCCCTCACGAGATGTTTCAGGACCCCAGGCCACCCCAAGCCTTGGGTTGGCCAGAGCGGATGAGGCCGTGCCGTGCCTATGAACGGGGCGCTCCGGACGCATCGCTACGAACGGAGCAAGAAGCTACGAACGTAACAAGGGCATCGCTACGTGGAACATCGACAGTTGTTCTTTTTTGGAGTCGAAACAAGGGGCAAGGACGCTACGAACTCCTGGCCTTACTACTAGGAGCGGTCGGACGCTACTAATTAAAAGGGGCTCCTGGCCGCACTGCGAACGGACCGGAGCTACTAGTAACAAGTGCCTCGCTAGTAGTGACAGGTGCCTTACTAGTAGTAACAAATTAGAATTAAAATAGAAGAGATCTGACCGCACCACAGCGGTTTCACCGACGTGTCGGTGCCGACGTCGTGGTTGCCTTCAGGCGGAAGCGGTGAGAGATGGCTCAGACCCGATGGACCCGGTGGACGCAGATTGAAAGCCAACGGTCCCAACGTTGGACCTGTCATAGAACTGCTTGTCATAGACCTGTCATGCGAGATCTAGTACCAATGGCAGTGGATGGCAGTGGTAAGCTAACGAGCTCAGTTGCCCCTCCCTGTCAACAAGGACCTCAGATACAACTGCTTATATACCACCTTTTCGATCCGAGAATGCCAGCATTCAAAGTCAGAGTTGGATTGTGAGCACTGACAGCGCTGACGAGAGTTAGCTAATGTTTGGGGGCAGCACAAAAGTGCTTTGCTCCCTCAGAAGGCCTTTCAGGCCTGGGAACCCTCAAAGGGTTGAGCTAGGCTTCCATCTTAGAGCCCAGCGTGGGTTGAAAAGAACCAGCGCTTGAGTTGGGGTCGTTGCTGGGACCTCGTTGGCCTTTTGGACATATGACACAGCTACTATCCATGATTGTTACACTCTAGAGACTTTGCAATAATGCCTTGAAAGGGTTTCATGGCTTTAATTAGGTTTTCTGCTTGCAAGAGTGCTTTCCTTTTGTAAAGAATGCCTTTAGAACACCCTTAGTAGCTTGGCTTTGAGGTCTTTGTTATTTTTGTGACTTCCCATTTAGCAACATGTAGAACCAGAACATGCCCAATCTGAGGACAGGAGGTGTTCACATGATACATTTATTGACTGTATGTTCCGATTAAAGCAAGAACACTATCAGATTCCATGTTCTTTCTCCTTTGTGTTTGTGACTCTCCAACACTGGCCCGCCCAGCTATATCAACCTCCTACCACTAGTAGGTTGGAGGCTAGTATTGTAGGTTAGTCTCTTTCTCCTACCGCAGCTTACCAGTCAACGTTTGCGCTCGGGCGCCGCGGCAGAAGACCGAGAGCCTGCCGTGCTGAACGGGCGGAAGGTCATGGCCGCTGCGGAGGGTCGTGTGAGGCGTGTCCAACGTGTCCGGTGGAAGAACTTTGGAAGAGAGGAGCATCCTTGCCACTAGTAGCGATGCCAGGAGCTACTAGTAGCATCCTTGCCACTAGTAGCGATGCCAGGAGCTACTAGTAGCGTCCTTGCCACTAGTAGCGATGCCAGGAGCTACTAGTAGCGTCCTTGCCACTAGTAGCGATGCCAGGAGCTACTAGTAGCGTCCTTGCCACTAGTAGCGATGCCAGGAGCTACTAGTAGCGTCCTTGCCACTAGTAGCGATGCCAGGAGCTACTAGTAGCGTCCTTGCCACTAGTAGCGATGCCAGGAGCTACTAGTAGCGTCCTTGCCACTAGTAGCGATGCCAGGAGCTACTAGTAGCGTCCTTGCCACTAGTAGCGATGCCAGGAGCTACTAGTAGCGTCCTTGCCACTAGTAGCGATGCCAGGAGCTACTAGTAGCGTCCTTGCCACTAGTAGCGATGCCAGGAGCTACTAGTAGCGTCCTTGCCACTAGTAGCGATGCCAGGAGCTACTAGTAGCGTCCTTGCCACTAGTAGCGATGCCAGGAGCTACTCGTAGCGTCCTTGCCACTAGTAGCGATGCCAGGAGCTACTCGTAGCGTCCTTGCCACTAGTAGCGATGCCAGGAGCTACTCGTAGCGTCCTTGCCACTAGTAGCGATGCCAGGAGCTACTCGTAGCGTCCTTGCCACTAGTAGCGATGCCAGGAGCTACTCGTAGCGTCCTTGCCACTAGTAGCGATGCCAGGAGCTACTAGTAGCGTCCTTGCCACTAGTAGCGATGCCAGGAGCTACTAGTAGCGTCCTTGCCACTAGTAGCGATGCCAGGAGCTACTAGTAGCGTCCTTGCCACTAGTAGCGATGCCAGGAGCTACTAGTAGCGTCCTTGCCACTAGTAGCGATGCCAGGAGCTACTAGTAGCGTCCTTGCCACTAGTAGCGATGCCAGGAGCTACTAGTAGCGTCCTTGCCACTAGTAGCGATGCCAGGAGCTACTAGTAGCGTCCTTGCCACTAGTAGCGATGCCAGGAGCTACTAGTAGCGTCCTTGCCACTAGTAGCGATGCCAGGAGCTACTAGTAGCGTCCTTGCCACTAGTAGCGATGCCAGGAGCTACTAGTAGCGTCCTTGCCACTAGTAGCGATGCCAGGAGCTACTAGTAGCGTCCTTGCCACTAGTAGCGATGCCAGGAGCTACTAGTAGCGTCCTTGCCACTAGTAGCGATGCCAGGAGCTACTAGTAGCGTCCTTGCCACTAGTAGCGATGCCAGGAGCTACTAGTAGCGTCCTTGCCACTAGTAGCGATGCCAGGAGCTACTAGTAGCGTCCTTGCCACTAGTAGCGATGCCAGGAGCTACTAGTAGCGTCCTTGCCACTAGTAGCGATGCCAGGAGCTACTAGTAGCGTCCTTGCCACTAGTAGCGATGCCAGGAGCTACTAGTAGCGTCCTTGCCACTAGTAGCGATGCCAGGAGCTACTAGTAGCGTCCTTGCCACTAGTAGCGATGCCAGGAGCTACTAGTAGCGATGCCAGGAGCTACTAGTAGCGTCCTTGCCACTAGTAGCGATGCCAGGAGCTACTAGTAGCGTCCTTGCCACTAGTAGCGATGCCAGGAGCTACTAGTAGCGTCCTTGCCACTAGTAGCGATGCCAGGAGCTACTAGTAGCGTCCTTGCCACTAGTAGCGATGCCAGGAGCTACTAGTAGCGTCCTTGCCACTAGTAGCGATGCCAGGAGCTACTAGTAGCGTCCTTGCCACTAGTAGCGATGCCAGGAGCTACTAGTAGCGTCCTTGCCACTAGTAGCGATGCCAGGAGCTACTAGTAGCGTTCTTGCCACTAGTAGCGATGCCAGGAGCTACTAGTAGCGTCCTTGCCACTAGTAGCGATGCCAGGAGCTACTAGTAGCGTCCTTGCCACTAGTAGCGATGCCAGGAGCTACTAGTAGCGTCCTTGCCACTAGTAGCGATGCCAGGAGCTACTAGTAGCGTCCTTGCCACTAGTAGCGATGCCAGGAGCTACTAGTAGCGTCCTTGCCACTAGTAGCGATGCCAGGAGCTACTAGTAGCGTCCTTGCCACTAGTAGCGATGCCAGGAGCTACTAGTAGCGTCCTTGCCACTAGTAGCGATGCCAGGAGCTACTAGTAGCGTCCTTGCCACTAGTAGCGATGCCAGGAGCTACTAGTAGCGTCCTTGCCACTAGTAGCGATGCCAGGAGCTACTAGTAGCGTCCTTGCCACTAGTAGCGATGCCAGGAGCTACTAGTAGCGTCCTTGCCACTAGTAGCGATGCCAGGAGCTACTAGTAGCGTCCTTGCCACTAGTAGCGATGCCAGGAGCTACTAGTAGCGTCCTTGCCACTAGTAGCGATGCCAGGAGCTGCTAGTAGCGTCCTTGCCACTAGTAGCGATGCCAGGAGCTCCTAGTAGCGTCCTTGCCACTAGTAGCGATGCCAGGAGCTACTAGTAGCGTCCTTGCCACTAGTAGCGATGCCAGGAGCTACTAGTAGCGTCCTTGCCACTAGTAGCGATGCCAGGAGCTGCTAGTAGCGTCCTTGCCACTAGTAGCGATGCCAGGAGCTCCTAGTAGCGTCCTTGCCACTAGTAGCGATGCCAGGAGCTACTAGTAGCGTCCTTGCCACTAGTAGCGAGGCCAGGAGCTACTAGTAGCGTCCTTGCCACTAGTAGCGAGGCCAGGAGCTACTAGTAGCGTCCTTGCCACTAGTAGCGAGGCCAGGAGCTACTAGTAGCGTCCTTGCCACTAGTAGCGACGCCAGGAGCTACTAGTAGCGTCCTTGCCACTAGTAGCGACGCCAGGAGCTACTAGTAGCGTCCTTGCCACTAGTAGCGACGCCAGGAGCTACTAGTAGCGTCCTTGCCACTAGTAGCGATGCCAGGAGCTACTAGTAGCGTCCTTGCCACTAGTAGCCGCGACGCCAGGAGCTACTAGTAGCGTCCTTGCCACTAGCCGCGACGCCAGGAGCTACTAGTAGCGTCCTTGCCACTAGTAGCGATGCCAGGAGCTACTAGTAGCGTCCTTGCCACTAGTAGCGATGCCAGGAGCTACTAGTAGCGTCCTTGCCACTAGTAGCGATGCCAGGAGCTACTAGTAGCGTCCTTGCCACTAGTAGCCGCGATGCCAGGAGCTACTAGTAGCGTCCTTGCCACTAGTAGCTGCGATGCCAGGAGCTACTAGTAGCGTCCTTGCCACTAGTAGCCGCGATGCCAGGAGCTACTAGTAGCGCCCTTGCCACTAGTAGCGATGCCAGGAGCTACTAGTAGCGTCCTTGCCACTAGTAGCGATGCCAGGAGCTACTAGTAGCGTCCTTGCCACTAGTAGCGATGCCAGGAGCTACTAGTAGCGTCCTTGCCACTAGTAGCGATGCCAGGAGCTACTAGTAGCGTCCTTGCCACTAGTAGCGATGCCAGGAGCTACTAGTAGCGTCCTTGCCACTAGTAGCGATGCCAGGAGCTACTAGTAGCGTCCTTGCCACTAGTAGCGATGCCAGGAGCTACTAGTAGCGTCCTTGCCACTAGTAGCGATGCCAGGAGCTACTAGTAGCGTCCTTGCCACTAGTAGCGATGCCAGGAGCTACTAGTAGCGTCCTTGCCACTAGTAGCGATGCCAGGAGCTACTAGTAGCGTCCTTGCCACTAGTAGCGATGCCAGGAGCTACAAGTAGCGTCCTTGCCACTAGCAGCGATGCCAGGAGCTACTAGTAGCGTCCTTGCCACGCCACTAGCAGCGATGCCAGGAGCTACTAGTAGCGTCCTTGCCACTAGCAGCGATGCCAGGAGCTACTAGTAGCGTCCTTGCCACTAGTAGCGATGCCAGGAGCTACTAGTAGCGTCCTTGCCACTAGTAGCGATGCCAGGAGCTACTAGTAGCGTCCTTGCCACTAGTAGCGATGCCAGGAGCTACTAGTAGCGTCCTCCTTGCCACTAGTAGCGATGCCAGGAGCTACTAGTAGCGTCCTCCTTGCCACTAGTAGCGATGCCAGGAGCTACTAGTAGCGTCCTCCTTGCCACTGGTAGCGATGCCAGGAGCTACTAGTAGCGTCCTTGCCACTAGTAGCGATGCCAGGAGCTACTAGTAGCGTCCTCCCTTGCCACTGGTAGCGATGCCAGGAGCTACTAGTAGCGTCCTCCTTGCCACTAGTAGCGATGCCAGGAGCTACTAGTAGCGTCCTTGCCACTAGTAGCGATGCCAGGAGCTACTAGTAGCGTCCTTGCCACTAGTAGCGATGCCAGGAGCTACTAGTAGCGTCCTTGCCACTAGTAGCGATGCCAGGAGCTACTAGTAGCGTCCTTGCCACTAGTAGCGATGCCAGGAGCTACTAGTAGCGTCCTTGCCACTAGTAGCGATGCCAGGAGCTACTAGTAGCGTCCTTGCCACTAGTAGCGATGCCAGGAGCTACTAGTAGCGTCCTTGCCACTAGCAGCGATGCCAGGAGCTACTAGTAGCGTCCTTGCCACTAGTAGCGATGCCAGGAGCTACTAGTAGCGTCCTTGCCACTAG
>CAXIVM010002476.1:0-14061 GCA_964035705.1 Porites rus | reverse complement strand
GGTTTGTGTGCAACACGTATATAGTAACTAGTTTACGATTCACCTGACAGCCTACAAGACGAGACTGATTACCGTAACAACGTTTTTAGTAGAACAATTACAACACGGACTTTGTTAGACGGAACACTCACAGTAACACTGATTCCAACACTCAGACCAACATTGGCTCTGTTACGACAGCGACTATACCGTACATCAGAGGCACCTCTGAAACTATTGCACGTATATTACAACCTTACTATATACGTGTTGCACACAAACCGATAACCAGTTTACGGCGACTGCTTACTAATGTCAAGGACAAAGACAAACCGGAGGACAGACGGAGCGGTATACAAGATCAAATGCTGCGACTGCCCGGCTTCTTACATTGGTGAAACCGGCAGAAACATAAGCACGCGACTGACCGAACACAAACGAGCGACGAGGAATGGTGACGTCAACACTCACATTGCTGAGCACCATTTACAGACGAAACATCAAATTGACTGGGACTCTGCAACATGTATAACGTATTCTACAGACTATTATCAACGTCTTACTTTAGACGGCTAGTATACTAACTTAGAACAAACGCCACTGAATCGCAGCCAACAGTTACCAGCGCCGTACAAACGACTTATTGACGAGATCTAGCAAAACTAACTACGAGAGAACGACTGGAGAACTGACAATTTGACTATCAATAGACGACTGTTTAACTGTGACAATAGACGGATCGAAACGCACCATTTACTGATTACGAGTCTTCATAGCCAATAACATCACGGCTTAACTGACAGACGACCAATAACTCATTGCGACGTAATTGACCAATCAGATCAATAACCAGAGTTTAATACCATCAACTGACGTGATACAACTCACTTTGATTCTGAAGATGACTACCGCACACGTTGTCGAAACGTCAGTCACTGTCAACAACAACAGTCCTATTCAGGACTACGTTCACCCGGACGATCAAACTCAACCTACTTTTGAAATGACTTTTGGTTCAGACCTTTCTCAAAGTACATAATCTTGCATGCTCATTTAATTTCTTAATTCTTTACTGTGTAGCCCCAAAGCAAGTAGGTTTTTTTGTAGGATAGCCCACCCACTCCCAAAAGAACAGTTGCACCCCTAGTCTCCCCCACACATACAAACAACTGGCTGATCAAAGTGCAATTTCCGGGACATTTTCCTAATCCTATGATAGAAAGCGAAGCTGTGTGTATATTTATGTCATTTTATCGTCTTTTATATTTATCTCTATTATAGCAACGTTCAACTGACGCTAATCCTGACCAAGCAAAATTTGAACCTCTCTATTATTGGAGTTATACTCTTTTCAAGAACAAGTGGTATAACCAAAAGTACTTGAGCTGTGACAGCAATGGTAACATGACACTAGTGAATATGGCCTCTCTAGATTATCCAAATCCGCAAGCGCTGTTCATTCTGAACAAAGAAGTTTAAACCTCACTCGTTCAGTAGTCTAGGACAGAACGGCTCACAGTTGCTCTTTCTGCACCAGAAAAACAGTTGAAAAGCAAAAAATTTAATGTTATATTGATAGTTGATAGTAGCTGCTTTCAGACTCTTGATGAAAAAAAAAATGGTTTCAGCGAGCAAAAAACCACTTTAAAAGACAATTAAACATAGTTAGAAAATTCGCCTAATCACGTTCAATAGCGCGAGCGTGCTTCATATTCCTGTTGAGCACGCTGATGACGTCAATAAACTATTCGCAATTCCTCGAGTTGTTGTGAGCTTTGCAATCCTGAGTCTCTTGAGTGCATCCATAACTCAGCAGTACACGATGAAGCGTTTACCATGTGCTTTATAAGGAAATTTAAGAGTGAAAACATTTGAATTTGTTAACCGATAGTGTGGAAAAGAGGTGAGTGTTGTTGTTGTTGTCCTCTCCGCGAGCTGTGCGGGCCATGGCGTTAGATCATTCTTGGCAAAGTTGTTTTCTCTCAATAACAATTTTGCTGTGAATTTAAGAATTTGTTCATGCTTAGCGTGCGTATATCGAGTTATGGATGCACGCGGGAAGTTTGGAGAGCACGAAAGATGCGTAAGAGTTGCACGAGGCGATAGCCGAGTGCAACTCTAGCTTCTTGAGTGCTCTCCAAACTTCCCAAGTGCATCCATAACTCGATATACGCACAGCTAAAAGCATGAGCAAATTCTTTTATAACATAGCTGACAAAAATGCTTGCTTTTTGATTAACTGCAAAATTCTCGTAACGCGCGACACAATAACAAACGGTTCTATTGGCTGATTACGAACACGCCACAATCGTTTAGTTTGAATGAAAATATTCTTTCTGTGAAAGTGAGAAAGAAAATTTGCTTCTTTATTGTTAACGATCAATGGAAACTAAGCAGAAACAAAGGTAAAAGAGTCTTAAAGTTCACCTAAATTTAAAATACTAACATGTTCGTAAGAAGTTGTGGAGTATGGTTCGGATTTGCTGAAAAGATGTTTACGTTTTGCTCGGCGTAATCCAGAAAACATGTTTTTTAGCGAAGAAGACTGTCATCCTTCTTTAAACTTATATTCATTTACGAACATTGGCTGGTCATTACGGCTTCTTGAGAAGACCTGGCAGCAGTTGTTTTTGTGAGTAATAAATTTATGTCTTCTTGTGTAATTTGTGTTGTTATTGCGATAGAAATTTTCCTGCTTAAGTCAGATTGTACGGATATAACAAAGTGCATAACAAATTTAAAAACAACAATAAAAACGGAGATTTTGCCTTTAAATGTTGTTGATGACCAGTTGGTGTTTGTTCTGTTCCCAGTGAATGTCTTTCAGCAAAAAATTTGCTGCAGCTCGTCTTCGACAAATTTGCGAAACGCTCAACTTGCGAGTTTTTTTCAGTTCGGCTTTATTTTTGCTGCTTGTTGGATCAGGACCTAAATCGTCAATGCAGATAGAAAAAGTGGAGAGTTCTTCGCTGGTTTCTTCCATATTTTAAAGAGAAGGAAAAGTGCACTGCAGCTTAAAAGACAACAACTTTGCAGCCAGGTAAAAAAAAAATGCTGACGTCATCTTATTTACGCACGGGCGTGCGTAAATAAAGATTTTGTTCATAGCGGCTCAATAGGACTTATATAGGGCAAGCACGCGCGCTATGTTATAATAATAGTTTTCCGTCACCTAAATATGGATTTTACACAGTTTAACCGCAGTTTAGTCAATAGAAAGAACGCAGGCAATTAACTAAGTTAGCGAAATGCTTCTTACAAATTATTCTGCCTGTTAGGTTTCTTAACTACAAATTAGCAATTGCACCTTAAGTGAGATTAAATAGTTAGCCCAAAGGAAACCCAAAGCGTCTGTAGTTTGGTAGTAAATGTAAAGGTTTATGTATGAATGGGAATGCTAAATAAACGTTTAAGTATATCTTACTTGTTGTGTCTTGTTGTACTTTTGCTCAACTTCCTTCCCAGGATCCTTGTCCATCCCCCCTTTAGTTGTAGGGAGAGAAGGACCCTGCGAATGAGGTTGACTTTTGGCTCTGTCTGGGTTGTGCCTAAATAATACCGGTCACAAGGACAGCCGAGAGGTACTGGAGACGACTTTCTGATTCGGCTGCCTCTCGGAAATTCTCGGCAAATCCAATATGGCGTCTTAGTCCTGACTTGTTTGTCGACTTGTCCACAAGCTCGTATTGGAGAAGAAGGGATATAATACAAAGAAAAGTAAGACTTTGCAATATGCTAGTTTGAAATTCCATTCCATAACCAATAGAATAGAGTTGTATCGGATGAGATCGTATAGCTTCTGTGCGTAAACTTTGTGACCGGTATTACATAAGAAGGTAATACCGCTCAGAGGGTCACACTAGATAAGTAGGGAAAATGACCTCCATTTAATCTCTCTCGGATTTTTATGACATGCCTTAAGGCTTTTCTGTACAGGTTTTTCCAGATCTAAACAGCGATGGACATGAGATATAATTATTGTTTCTGTTCTGTTTTCGTGTCCCTCTGACTGGTTACGTGGGAAGGTAATACCGCTCCGAGGGTCACACTAGAGAAGTAAGGAGAATGACCTCCATTTAGTCTCACGTGGATTTTTATGACATAGCTCAAGGCTCTTCTGTGTAGGTTTCCCCTAGACCTGAACATGATCAGTTAATTAAGCTTATTGTTTTCGTTCTCTTGTCTTGTCCCTCGGACTGGTATTACGTCGGAAGGTAATACCGCTCAGAGGGTCACATTGGATAAGTAAGGAATATGACCTCCATGTAGTCTCTCTTAGATTTTTATGACAGATTTTATTACATAATGATTTTGATTTGTTTTACTGTCTTTTTTATTTATTCAGAGGCACTTTTGCTGCAGTTGTTTCTTCATCATCCTTCGTAGGGAAGGAATGCCAGTCTAAATTTAAAGAAATAACAATGAGAGTACTGTCAGTAAAATGTTTTCAGTCGCTGTTTCACTTTTTTCATATAATTTTGATCTGTCTATTGATTGCTTCATCCATGTAAACATCAAAAAATTGTGAAAGAGGAAAAATCCTCTCTTCTCATGTAAGGGAATCCGGATTCCGGAATGCAAGAAATTTTTGCTTGTGGAATCTAGAATCTGGGAAAATTTGCTTGTGGAATCCGGAATCCTGGGTTTTGGAATCCAGAATACAGCTCAAGGAATCCGGAATCCCGCAAATTTTGGGATCCGGAATCAAATTTCCATTGACAAAGATTGGAATCCAGTAATTGGAATCTCGGATCCATGGTGTGGAATCCAGAATCCAGAATCGAAGACTGCCTTGGATTCCCTAACATGGGGCAAATCCTTTCTGCAATTTCTGTGGTTATGGCAAGCATGTTGAACAAAAATTTGGTTTAAAAACGAGGCTAAGTGCGGAACCATTCACATGGAAATGAGCTTCATTTGCATCAGAATAAAAAATCCTTTTCATATCAATGATTAATTGTGCACTTGGCCTTGTTTTAAAACTGAAATGATTTTTGGAAATCGCAAGTGACCAATTGAATGTTGGGTTCTTGCTTTCTCCTTACTTTTATTGATTTTACACTCCTGAAGCACTCATCTGGAAATGTCTTCTCTTCTTTTTTGGGCTTTGACAATCCCTCCACCCTCAGGAATTTCCAATACCTCCAGTGGGGAGTGTAGGGGAAGTATGGTCTTGGAGATTTTCTGAAAGTGATATTTTTGTAATAAGATACTCCAGGAGCGCTAATTGGATCTGCTCCTGGACACTTGTACTTTGGAGTGGAAAATTATAAAAATATGAATGCTGTAGAATATAAACACATGGCCAGTGTTTAATCCCTGCAAGCATTAACAGTGGCAGATCTAGGGGAAGAGGTGAAGGGTCTGGAGAAATATTAACAGTCCCATTATACCCCTTCTTCTCCAATACGAGCTTGTGGACAAGTTTGTCAGGACTAAGACGCCATATTGGATTTACCGAGAATTTCCGAGAGGCAGCCGAATCGGAAAGTCGTCTCCAGTACCTCTCGGCTGTCCTACTGACCAGTATTATTTAGGCACAACCCTCTGTCAGAAACCAGAAGATAGTACACCACAGTCAACTGAAATACTAAGTAAAACTAGACTGGGTTAAAATTAAAACCACCTTTTTGACTTGGTTAGACTGGTGATTTCAGTTCTAAGGTATAAGTAGTTCTGACCGCAAGGGGAACGCAAAGTGGTGGGGCAAGGGTGGTCACCAATCGTTTAAACGTCCCCAGGGTACCCTGCACTCACTTAAGTCAAACTGAAACTCCAGTTACTTGCAGACGAACAAAGACAATGATACAGTTAACTCTCTCTAAGATGGACATCTTTCGGACCGGCCCTAAGTGTACATCCTGACACGTTTTTGGCTACGCACGTTAACACCCGAAAATTTTAACCAGGTAAATAAAAAAGAGGCAAGATAAAAAGTGCTGAGCTTAAACGAGAAGTTGAGCGACACAGTTAACTGATGATACAGTTAACTCTCTCTGAGATGGACACCAGTTTAGGACCGGCACTAAGGGTACGTCCTTAGGTTGATTTTCACTGAATCGCGTTTTTGGCTACGCACGTTAACACATGTAAATTTTAACCACGTAAATAAAAGAGAGGCAAGATAAAAAGCGCTGAGCCTAAACGAAAAGTTGAGCGAGGTTCAAATTTTACGCTTGCGAGCGACCTTTCATGCATTTCCTCTATTTTATTTGCGAACGTAAATTTTTAACACGTACGCACGTAAAAATTACCCCAAACTGGAAATCAACCCTTAGAGAGATGCCCCTCTGATAGAGAGTCAAATAAAAAGAGTAAAGAAACGCAAGGACCAACTCTAGGTGTCTGTTTTACAGAGGTATCCGACTTATAAAGGTGCATGTTAAGAGCCGGAGAATCGACTCTGTTTTATAGATCATCTCATCTCCTTAGTAACCTGTGACGTATCAGTTAATGGAAAACTGAACTGTAGTAATTTGATTACAGGTGACTGGTCATCTAGAATAAGCTGTAGACGCGCTCTTTGCTTGGCGCTTTTTTAGTCTCATCTTACTACCTATGTACCCACTTATTTCCCTACCTCAACTGTAGACACTTAAAAGGCATTTGACCCCTTATTGTGAGCAAAAAGATACTGAACATTATTTTTAGCGATGGCTCAACATCACTCGATCGGCGATTGCAACGTGTCTGATTTTCCTTTAAATATTAACCAATATTCTAAGCCGGGTCTCATTTTATGGAACGGTTGTAACACATTCGAATAGTTAGGAATGCCTGACTGGCGGATCAATGCACGACGCCTTGTTATAACTCTTTCTAAATACTGTAGAATAATGGAATGTTACTACTTTCTAGATTTGCAAATCCAATCCGCTCAGCTGTGGATGTTTGCGAAAAAATTAATCGACACTGGAGACATCGTTTTCATTATTAATCCAAAAGACGGAATATCACCACTGATCTCGGTGTCGTTGTGGTCTTTATTTCACCGAATGTAAAGGAATCCGGATTCCGGAATCGTGAAATTTTTGCTTGTGGAATTTAGAATTCTGGGTTTTGGAATCCGGAATACAGCTCACGGAATCAACCAAGAGTAGAATACAGAATCCAAGTTTCACTGATTGTGATTGTAATCCCGTACGAGGAATCCGGAATCCCAGGTGTGGAATCCAGAATCCAAGACCGTGTTGGATTCGCTGATGAAAATCAAAGCCAATGTTATGCGCTGTGACATGCTTAAGACAGTGAATTGTCTTGGGAGTTTTCTTCGCGGAAGGACACACGTTTACAGAGAAAGAGAGAAAATAACAAAGAAAATAACCGTTTTCTGGTAGCTTCTGGTCTTTTCACTTTTTCGAAAACATCATTACGTTTGTTGTTTTGTAGAAAACAGCACAAAAAAATAAAACGTAAAATATTTTTTTAGACGCCATGTTTTCTCTTAAATTTTATTGTTTTTGTGCTATCCTAGTACATTGTACATAACTGGCGTTACTAAGTCGAGAGCGAAGCGCCAGAGACAAATGTCTCCTCCGGATTCGCACCTGACTAAATAACTCCCTTATTCAGGATATTTTGGTTCCCGCTAAAGGGGCTCAGGATTATTTTCAGATCTTTGCCTCCAGATTACTTCCTTAATAGGCTAATTAGACGGTAATGGGTTCATGATAACCGTCACGAATATAGACACATTAAGTGACCACTAAGCCCGCTATGAGAGTGTTAATGTAATTGCTGTAGTTACTGTAGTTGGTGTAGTTGGTGTAGTAGCTGTAGTTGGTGTAGTTAGTGTAGTTGGCATAGAAGCTGTAGTTGCTGTAGTTGGTGTAGTAGCTGTAGTTGGTGTAGTTGCTGTAGTTGGTGTAGTTAATGTCGTTGCTGTAGTTGATGTAGTTACTGTAGTTGCTGTAGTTGGTGTAGTAGCTGTAGTTGGTGTAGTAGCTGTAGTTGGTGTAGTAGCTGTAGTTAGTGCAGTAGCTGTAGTTGCTGTAGTTGGTGTAGTAGCTGTAGTTGCTGTAGTTGGTGTAGTAGCTGTAGTTTGTGTAGTTGCTGTAGTTGGTGTCGTTAATGTAGTTGGTGTAGTTGCTGTAGTTGATGTAGTTCCTGTAGTTGCTGTAGTTGGTGTAGTAGCTGTAGTTGGTATAGTTGGTGTAGTAGCTGTAGTAGGTGTAGTAAGTGTAGTTGGCATAGAAGCTGTAGTTGGTGTAGTAGCTGTAGTTGGTGTAGTTGCTGTAGTTGGTGTAGTTAATGTCGTCGCTGTAGTTGCTGTAGTTACTGCAGTTGCTGTAGTTGGTGTAGTAGCTGTATTTGGTGTAGTAGCTGTAGTTAGTGTAGTAGCTGTAGTTAGCGTAGTGGCTGTAGTTGGTGTAGTTAGTGTAGTAGCTGTAGTTGGTGTAGTAGCTGTAGTTAGTGTAGTTGGTGTAGTTGGTGTAGTTGATGTAGTAGCTGTAGTAGGTGTAGTTAGTGTAGTTGGTGTAGTTGCTGTAGTTAGTGTAGTTTTGTGTAGTGGGTGTAGTTTCGTGTAGTTGGTGTTGTTTGGTGTAGTTTTGTGTAGTTGGTGTAATTTGGTGTAGTCTGGTTTAGTAGGTTTAGTTTGGTGTAGTTTTGTGTAGTTGATGTAGTTTGGTGTAGTTTTGTGTAGTTGGTGTAGTTTGGTGTAGTAGGTGTGTTGGTGTAGTTTTGTGTAGTTGATGTAGTTGCTCTAGTTGCTGTAGTTGATGTAGTTACTGTAGTTGCTGTAGTTGGTGTAGTAGCTGTAGTTGGTGTAGTAGCTGTAATTGGTGTAGTTAGTGTCGTTGCTGTAGTTGGTGTAGTAGCTGTAGTTGGTGTAGTTGGTGTAGTTAGTGTAGTTGGTGTAGTAGCTGTAGTTGTGGTAGTTGCTGTAGTTGGTGTAGTAGCTGTAGTTGGTGTAATTAGTGTAGTTGCTGTAGTTGGTGTAGTTAGTGTAGTTGCTGCAGTTGGTGTAGATAATGTATTTAGTGTAGTTGGTGTAGTTACTAAAGTTGCTGTAGTTGCTGTAGCTGGTGTAGTAGCTGTAGTTGGTGTAGTAGCTATATTGGTGTAGTTAGTGTAGTTGGTGTAGTAGCTGAAGTTGCGGTAGTTGCTGTAGCTGGTGTAGTAGCTGTAGTGGGTGTAGTTAGTGTAGTTGGTGTAGTAGCTGAAGTTGCGGTAGTTGCTGTAGCTGGTGTAGTAGCTGTAGTTGGTGTAGTAGCTGTAGTTGGTGTAGTAAGTGTAGTTGGTGTAGTAGCTGTAGTTGGTGTAGTTAGTGTAGTTGCTGTAGTTGGTGTAGTTGCTGTAGTTGGTGTAGTTAATGTAGTTTGTGTAGTTGTTGTAGTTGATGTAGTTACTGTAGTTGCTGTAGTTGGTGTAGTGGCTGTAGTTGGTGTAGTTGCTGTAGTTGTTGTAGTAGCTGTAGTAGGTGTAGTTAGTGTAGTTTTTGTAGTTGCTGTAGTTGGTGTAGTTGGTGTAGTTAGTGTAGTTTTGTGTAGTGGGTGTAGTTTCGTGTAGTTGGTGTAGTTTGGTGCAGTTTTGTGTAGTTGATGTAGTTTGGTGTAGTTTTGTGTAGTTGGTGTAGTTTGGTGTAGTAGGTGTGTTGGTGTAGTTTTGTGTAGTTGGTGTAGTTGGTGTAGTTGCTGTAGTTGTTGTAGTTACTGTAGTTGCTGTAGTTGGTGTAGTAGCTGTAGTTGGTGTAGTAGCTGTAATTGGTGTAGTTAGTGTCGTTGCTGTAGTTGGTGTAGTAGCTGTAGTTGGTGTAGTTAGTGTAGTTGGTGTAGTAGCTGTAGTTGGTGTAGTAGCTGTAGTTGGTGTAGTTGCTGTAGTTGGTGTAGTTGCTGTAGTTGGTGTAGTAGTTGTAGTTGGTGTAGTTAGTGTAGTTGCTGTAGTTGGTGTAGTTAGTGTAGTTGCTGCAGTTGGTGTAGTTAATGTATTTAGTGTAGTTGGTGTAGTTACTAAAGTTGCTGTAGTTGCTGTAGCTGGTGTAGGAGCTATAGTTGGTGTAGTAGCTGTAGTTGGTGTAGTTAGTGTAGTTGGTGTAGTAGCTGAAGTTGCGGTAGTTGCTGTAGCTGGTGTAGTGGCTGTAGTGGCTGTAGTAGCTGTAGTAGGTGTAGTTAGTGTAGTAGCTGTAGTTGGTGTAGTAAGTGTAGTTGGTGTAGTTAGTGTAGTTGGTGTAGTAGCTGTAGTAGCTGTAGTTGCTGTAGTAGCTGTAGTTGGTGTAGTAAGTGTAGTTGGTGTAGTAGCTGTAGTTGGTGTAGTAAGTGTAGTTGGTGTAGTAGCTGTAGTTGGTGTAGTTAGTGTAGTTGCTGTAGTTGGTGTAGTAGCTGTAGTTGGTGTAGTAAGTGTAGTTTGTGTAGTTGCTGTAGTTGGTGTAGTTAATGTAGTTTGTGTAGTTGTTGTAGTTGATGTAGTTACTGTAGTTGCTGTAGTTGGTGTAGTAGCTGTAGTTGCTGTAGTTGCTGTAGTTGTTGTAGTAGCTGTAGTAGGTGTAGTTAGTGTAGTTTTTGTAGTTGCTGTAGTTGGTGTAGTTGGTGTAGTTAGTGTAGTTTTGTGTAGTGGGTGTAGTTTCGTGTAGTTGGTGTAGTTTGGTGTAGTTTTGTGTAGTTTTGTGTAGTTGATGTAGTTTGGTGTAGTTTTGTGTGGATGGTGTAGTTTGGTGTAGTAGGTGTAGTTTGCCGAAGTTTGGTGTAGTTTTGTGTAGGTGGGTGTAATTTGGTGTAGTTTGGTTTTGTAGGTTTCGTTTGGTGTAGTTTTCTGTAGTTGATGTAGTTTGGTGTAGTTGGTGTAGTATGGTGTAGTTTGGTGTAGTAGGTGTTGTTTGCTGTAGTTTGGTGTAGTTTTTTGTAGTTGGTGTAGTTTTGTGTAGTTGGTGTAGTCTGGTGTAGTTTGGTGTAGTTTGGTTTAGTAGGTGTTGTTTCGTGTGGTGTTGTGTAGTTGGTTTAGTTTGATGTAGGTGGTGTAGTTTGGTGTAGTTTTAGGTAACAACTACACTAAATACACCAACTACACAAACTACACCAATTGCACATACTACACCAACTACATATACTAAACCAACTACATATACTACAACAACTACAGTAACTACACGAACTACACGAACTACACATACTACACCAACTACATATACTACACGAACTACACATACTACACTCACTACAGTAACTACACGAACTACACCAACTACAGCAACTACAACAACTACATATACTACACCAACTACACTAACTTGACATACTAGACCAACTACATATACTACACCAATTACACTAACTACACCAACTACATATACTACACAAACTACAGTAACTACATCAACTACACTAACTACACCAACCACGCAAACTACACCTACTACACATACCACACCAACTACACTAACTACACAAACTACACCAACTACACATACTACACATACTTCATATACTACACCAACTACACTAACTACATATACTACACCAAGTACACTAACTTCACCAACTACACATACTACACCAACTGCATATACTACACCAACTACACTAACTACACAAACTACACAACCTACACCAACTACACATACTACACCAACTACATATACTACACCAACTACATTAACTACATATACCACACCAACTACATATACTACACCAACTACACATACTACACTCACTACAGTAACAACACGAACTACACTAACTACACCAACTGCATATACTACACCAACTACACTAACTACACAAACTACACAAACTACACATACTACACTGACTACATATACTACAATAACTACACATACTACGCCAACTACATATACTACACCAACTACACATACTACGCCAACTACATATACTACACCAACTACACATACTACACCAACTACAGCGACTACACCAACTACAGCTACTACACCAACTACAGCTACTAACCCAACTAGAGTAACTACAGCAATTACATCAACATTCCCATAGTGGGCTTAGTGGTCACTTAATGTCTCTATATTCGTGACGGTTATCATGAACCCATTACCAATTAGACCTTTCTATTTTGGTTGGAGTCGAGATAGGCAATCAAATTTGTGTTATCATGCTTGAAGGTCACTTGTGGCTGTTGGCGTTTGCGAGCGCTGTCTCTGAAAGGTAAGGCTACAGAATACTGACTTTTACCATAGTAATACTAATAGAATTTCAGAAGTTTCGTGTTCGTGCAAATATTTGCCGAATTTACGTTCTCTAATACCGGCTCCCTCTCCACCCTCAAACCCTAAAAGTAGTAATATACGGGGGGTTCTACGCAGTGGTGGATGTGGTGGAGTGACGTCACAACAGCTCAGGGGATTAAAATGATGAGATCATCATCTAAAAATAGAAAGGTATTCTGTATAACAATCTAGGGAGTTGACGTCATCAAAAAACGATGAGATCATCATCAAAATAATCAATTAATATGGTAACTGGTGAGATGACATCATCAGCTTAAATTAGAAAGGGTTTTTTGACATGATCATAAGACACAGAGGTTAACTGAAAAATCTTTACTTCAAAAGAAGGGAAAAGAAGGTTAAGCGAATGCGAAATCGTACAAACTTTTCAGGCAAAACATGAAAACAAGGTCGAAGCTCAGCGAAGCGAAAAACTGCCTATCAAGCAAAAATGTCAATCTTTGTTTACGTGACTCTGTAGAAAGTATTGCACAGAATATGAAAATTCTATAGAAATCAACAGGTGGTTCTAAAGTAAACCCTAGCTCTTTTGGTTCTTAAATCAACTCCATTCTTGTTCCTAATGAGTGGAAAGTCTCTTTATAAAAAGAGGGAATAAGAGATGCGATCCCCTAGTAACACATGTCTTCTTATTTAGCGCTAAATATCGGATATATAACAAAACACACACACACATACAAAAAGTGGAGCTGAAAACTCTCCATTTCAATTTTGACTCACCATTACGAAAGCGTTTTCTCCGTTCCATCTCGAGGAAACGACTAACTATTGAAATCTCAGCGCTTGATGAGCTTATGGTTTTGTCAATTTACGCGCCGTTTGCGTTAGTCAGTTAATTATGCGGGCTAACAAGCCTAAAGTTGAACACAAATTAGTTCATCTCTACAGCTAGACCCAAGGGAGCACCTTGACTTATTATTGTAAAAGTACAAACAATTGATAACTTAACAAGGATCAATTTAAACACGCGACGAATAAACTGACAAGACACGAGATACAGTTTTAAAAACTTTATTGAAAACCAGTGACAAAAAGAGTCAAATAAACAGCGATTTGGAAGGGATGGAAATTAATCATCTTCTTCGCCCATGGAGTACTTGTAAGGTCTAACTCGAAATTTCTTATGCCGACGTGTCTTCAGCTGTTTGCCATGAGATTTATGATCATCCAAATAATTTAGAAATTGAATCCGACGCCTCTTGCGCTTCGGGCCTTGTGGTGATGGGGTTTCTACTGTGGGAGGAGGGGTCAGGAAAGCAGGGTTTAAGGGTGGTGGAGGGGTGAGGCTTTCTTTGTCAGGTTTTTGAGAGATATCCGCTTGTGTTAATTCAGGTGTTACATTAAAGGGGTTGAGGGGAGTCGAGAATGCTGTCGTTGCTGTCGAAGAATCTTGTGTCCTTGATGTTAAGTCTGGAACAGTGCTGATTATTTCTTCCGGTCGTGTTCTTGTATTTAATTGTTCTTTAAAAGCCAGGTATCTGTTTTGCAACTGAAAGTATCGTTTAGCTTTTTCATCGTCCCGAAGATCGTTTCGAGAAAGCACGTCATCCATGTTGCCTTGTATTTCTTGCATAGCTGGAAGAAGCGGGACAGGCGAAAGAGTTTGCTGCTTCAGATATTTTAGAAGCTCTTGAGGAATATTTTCCTCCTGAAACCCTGCTTGGTTAAAGCCTTCTTCACTGGGTAGGAATTTTGTTCGCAACCGACAATTATCTTGGGTAGTAGTTTTCAGATCAGTCAGAAGATAACCAAAAGGTCTTTTTACAGCCTCTTCGTACTGATTTAAAAAGAAATCAGTCTGCCCGGGATACATTTGCTTCGCCAGAGTCAGGATTTGCAATTTGTCTCGTGGATTCTTGAATAACACCAGATAATGGCTGTTTAGG
>CAXIVM010002475.1:0-27038 GCA_964035705.1 Porites rus | reverse complement strand
GGAGGGATTGTGAGACATCAATTAAGCACTCTCGACAACAACACGACTTGCTTAAGCTTTGTCCATCCCTGAGCTATCAAAGGTCGATTTTGTGACATTCCCAAAGCCTTTCCAGGCCATCCCATGTTTCCCTTGCGAAAGTGAACACTTTTCTTTCTGGCGTGTGGTTCCGTCAAGCCATTTGGTCACGGAAGATTCCATCTTCAGGCCAACATCCATGAATTTCGGTCGCGATTTTTCCCAGATCCCCAGATCCTTTTGAATCAGTTGCACTTGTGCACGTCGTACCCGTTCCTTGAGACCCTCACCTCGTGGATATCGTTCTTGCGGCCCAGGAAGTGCTCTGGCCTGGCGGTCCATGTGGCATCCCTGCAAATGGGTTAATCCTCTGGCTTGGAGGATAAGGTTGGGAGGGCCTGAAAAAGGTGGCAAAACCCCAACTTTGAAACCATCTCTATGACATTGATGAAAACTTATATAATTATATATACAGTGTACAGTATAGTAACATAGATCTGACAAACTGTGAGAATGTTCGTCGTCACATAGTCGTTCACTCCTTTGCACACCTAAAGTCCATGACTCCCTCTGAGATCATTCTTTCCTCTATTTGCATGTAGTAACAAGTGCATCGCTACTAGGAACAAGTGCCTTACTAGTAGTAACAAGAAGCTATTACCTCTATTTGCATGTATGATGCTGGCAGCCTTCAACAAAAGCCACACATGCAGAATCGGCAAGGGAGAAGTTGAGCATTCACAGATGCTCCACGGGGACAAAGGCCCCAATCTAGCCAACACTCAACACATGTGTGCACATGACCCTTGTCTAACTCTTTCAACACTCTTACAGCCCCAGAGCAAGCCCAATCCAACTTCTTTGCGCTCCAATTTGTACTTCTCACGTATTCTTCATGGTTCAGGTTGAAGCTTGCCATGCTTCATCATGCCAAGCCTTGGAACCATCTTGACCTCCAGGAAGCGTCCAGCATCCTGCGGGAAAACACGGAAAAAGACATTCCAGATGTGTAACGACGTGTACATATATATATATATAATATGTGCGGTGATGTTAAATCTTCACATGTCAACAACTCTGAAGTCTTTCTTCTGAGTATATACCCACTCACGGCGGCCCTGCAATTGATGAGATTGCCTCCAGCATTCGCAGATGTGCATCCATGCCCTGGCCCTGGGCGGGACCAAACTTGGCAAATTACGAACGGTATGATGTACGGCGAAGCACCTTGAAAAAAACGATGGAATATATATCTGGGGAAAATCTCCCTGGCTGTTGATAAGACATTTCACTGTGTTAAAATGCATTTGTCTTTGGCCATACCCCAAGCCTCTCCGCAAAGCTCTTGAAGTGTGGCCTCAAGGGTTCGTGGCTTTGCGCTCGCCCCGATCCATCGGTCGAACATCGGTCGAACAGCGATCCATCGGTCGCTGATCCGGACATCCGCACCTTGTCCGCGGCATGCTGCCCGAAAAGGACAAAGTGGTCAGACTGCCCAAAGCGGCCATGCAAAGACCAGTCTCTCTGCTCTCTTGCTTCACTTGCACAAATATTGATTCCGTAACGTTCCAAGGATATTCAAAGAACATAGAAGTACAGTATCATGAAGCATCTGCACAACGAGACTGCAAGGGCATGAAGGGTCTTTGGGTTGACGGCCAAAACATTCAGAATCTAGATGGTGACGTGACAAAGCAAAACAACTTGATGGTCACAAACTACATAAAACAAAGCAAACTCAACTTCGGGAAAGGTGGAAAAGGGCCGAAAAATTGCATGTTGATGTCCTGAGACAGTTGTGGCCAGTTGTCCCACAAAGCAAAACTACGGACGTGGCACATGCCTGCTCCCCGATTTCTGCGTCCGGATGATTCCGCAAACAAGTCCTGAAGCCACCAGTTCATGGATGTATGCGATTGGAGCATACAAGCAGACTACTTGCTGTTTCAGACGCTAAGAAGCCCCAAGCTCCAACCTCTTTGCTTTGCATTTTTAGTGAACGATTTCTGCTGAGAAGAACCCGTGGTGTGCATTTGGACCGCAAATCAGATCAAATCAGCACCAACAACAATGTCTTGCAAGTCATCTCTCAGATGACTTCAATAGTCTGTTGCGTTCATCTGAAACTGTCCTGGCCCCTTTCCAGGAAGACAGCAGAGATTCACCCACGCCCAGTGAGAGGTAAAACTGCTGCGAAAACCTGCGAAAACGCTGCTTCGGCCATGTGCGAAAGGGGGGGCCAAAGAATAACATCTTCAGGTTGTTTGCCTGTTTGTGTAGTGCGATCAAGAACAAAACAATGTGTAAAACCCTATTGGCCACTCCTTCGAGATGAACATCCTGAAAGACATCACTATTTTAGTGCGAATGACCAAGATTTGAACGAAACTTTCATGGCGCCTCCTTGCTGCAATGTCATTGACTCGCGTCCGCAAAGATACCACATGCGGACAGCCACACTCCACAAAGACCTGTGACACGTCCAACACACCAAAAAAAAATAAAACATGAAGATGCATTATTTGCTTGGTCAAGTGTTGTACTCTCACCTGGGCCAGTTCCTGTGACCAGCATGTGCTCAGGAAGAGCCTTACGTGCCGGGAACAAAAGAATGTCAGAACTTCTGCAGTGAGTCCAATCAATTCTTTGGATGTTTTTCTCGTGTTGGAATCAATTTCCTAAAGGTATTAGGTTGGAGGCCATCGCTAGTAGGTTGGAGGCCATTGCCATATTATTAGGTTGGAATCAATGTTCTATCTATAAATATAGGCATCTATCTAAATCTATACCTTCAATGGCTGAACAAGCTAACTGTTGAGCTGAACAAGCTTCCAAACTGGAGGTCCGCCACATGTTACGAAGGGTTCCGAAGGGGGTCCGCAAACATCTCTCTGGGACCCAGGAGCAATGAGTTGCTTTGCATTGTTCGATCCCGCATTCCAAGGATTTCCTGGAGGCAAAGGCTGGCGTTCTGGAGGCAAAGGTTATGCGAGGATACTCAAGGGAAAGGCTGCAGCATATCGTATCGAAATGCATCCATTCCATTTGACAACCATCCGTCCTCAAGGTTCTTCTTCCACAAGACATGGGAGCAACCATTGGGGTTTTCAAGAACAAGGCCAACATCACCCTGGCGATCGTGGGAAGAATCCAACTACTTCCACTGAACATCAATGCAGTGACCGACCAACCTTTAAGACCCTGACACCTCTAAGACCCTGATCGCAAGTGCATCGCTACTAGAGTCTCCCAGAAGCAAGAGGAAAGATGAAGCTAGTAGTCTGCTAGAAGCTATTGAGACCCGTGACCCACAACCGCTGGGCACTGTCGGGTGGTGTCCAGGTTCCGCGCACTTTTTGGTGCCCGCCTTCTCGGAGCAGACCGCGTGGGCCGAGAGGTGCAAGGCTAAGCCCGAACGTGCTAAGGTCAAGAGATGTGTGAGGGATTCAACGGTGGCCACACCCACATTCAGCTTCACGTTGGAACCGGACTCCTTGGATGACATCAGAGTTCATGTCCAAAAGAACGCTTCTAGGTTGGAGGCCATCGCTAGTAGGTTGGAGGCCATCGATTCTAGGTCGGAGGCCATCGCTAGTAAGTACTGAAGATCTTGGAGGGAAACCACGCTGAGTTCCCCATGGACCTTCAATGCTTTGAGGATGCTTGAAGCTGCTTGAATCGTGTGACATAGTATTTTCATGTATTTTCACATGTCTTCACACCATTGCTTGCAAGCTTCAACGAAGGCATAATGGATGGTCTCGACCTCAGACCTCACGTCAATGGGTGGATAGTCCAGCGGCGAGGCATACAAGTAGTAGACTTGTCTCACCGGTGGAGCTCGACGCAAGATGGGTGATGGTAAGAAGGACTCCTCATAGACAGCCGGGCTGGAGCAGACTGAAGATGCACGGCATTCTTCCGTCCAGGTGGGAGTTGAGTCGCTCATACCCTCCATGTAGAAGTTTGGCACCTGACATGCGAAGTCAAAGGTGAGCTTCAGAGAATCTTCAACAATTATACAAGCATAGACCCCAAACAGCTTCAAAGCGATTTGTTGAGACCAATATTAGTCAAACATCGATTTCTTGGCGCGCCCTACCTTCACCCCAAGAGCAAACTGCTTCATCAATGAATTTTTGTCGGCATTGACATCGCTATTTGTTCGGCCACACTCCTCTCCAGTAACCCGGGCCACAGAGACCAGCCACAGAGTTCAGGGGCGCGGCCAAGACAAGAGGAGGACAAGAAGAGGACAAGGCCCAGCCACTGACAGAGCCCAGCCACAGAGGACAAAAGGAGGACAATGCCTGGACAGAGAGCCCAGCCACAGAGTTCAGGGGCGCAGCCAGTGAGTGTGGCCAGCTCTTTCTTTCTAAGATAGAACCCCAACAGTAAACTGTTTGGGGAAAAATGGCTTGATACGTCTTGAGGATTCAATGTGGAACATTGTGGAAGCTAACCTTTGTCCGCAAACCTACAAGGCTTTGTCTCAAAAAGAGGTACGACGGTGGAGAAAGCCAATTCATGCCAATTCCATATGTGAATTGTGGTGAATTGATTCACTCTCTGGTTCTTTCTGGCCTCTTTGTAGAAGGCCATTCCATCACCCTCTGAGCCATAGGAGTTCCCCGAGCGGCCGGAGCGGCTGGAGCTGGGTCTCATGGCGCTCTGAGCAGCGCTCTGAGCAGCGCTCATAGCGCCACAGAAACAGCCAGCGGCTCCATGTCTCTGGATGGCCGGGCTGGGACTCCCATCTTGCCAGGGCCTTAGGGGTCGAAAAAACAGCGCTTCTTCGTGTCGTGAAAGCGGAGAAGAAGCCACGAGGTCTGGCGTCATCACTGTGTCAGGTTTGGTTGTCGGCTGGGCACTGGCACTCAGATATCCACAAGGAAAGACTCTTTAAGTGTTAAAGCAGCGTTCGACGAAGCTTAGCAAGGCAATTAGGCAATGTCAAGCACCCCCTTAGGCTTCCCACTCGCGATATCCGGGAGGGCTGCCCATACCCGGCCTTGCATATGGCCTGGGTGGTCTGGGCGCCTGCGTCCAAGGGATGCTCGCTACGACTGGCTCATGGCATAGGCTTTAGCTCATGTTTGCTGCGCTCGAATCGCCCGAACGGTCATGTTTTTCTCATGGAAAACCGTGAATGATTTTTTTTTGGCCACACGCAGGTTTTCCATGATGTCTAGTGCATTGCATCTGCAAAGGCACCTCATCCGCTGCTACGCGTGACCCTGTCCCCTGAGCAGACTTGGAGCAGCTTCAAGTCTAAGCAGTAGAGCGCGCACAAGAACAACAAGATACAACAATGAGAATGAGCTGTATAAATACACTGGCCATGCGATATATTGTATGGGATGTTCTTCTAGAAAGAGTGAGCTGCGCGCTCTTGCAATGGAGACGATGGGAGTGCCTCGTGCCTGGAGCTTACGTGAGTGTCAACATACCGAAGGAAAAGACAGAGTGCCATGGGCTGTTGATGCAGTTACACAACCAACATTGCCTGCCTCTTGCAATTCGCATAATCCGACACATTCTACATTCACTGAAGCCTGCCTTTGGTTTCCACACTGCCTCTGAAACTTTTGCCTTAACACAAACATGCGAGTCAGAAAGGAGCCAATATTGCGTTTCTTGCGTGTTCGAATCGGGAGATCACACTGTCTGGGATGGATCATTCGATAGGGAACCTCCACGCTGGGATTCACGACCACCTGGTCTAATCGTTCCACTAGATCAGTGGATCAGCAAGCTTTGCTTCCGCTCTTGTCACTGAGCTTGATGCCTTTAGCCCCTCCAGCAGCTGCGCTGGTCGTTTGAACCGGCCCCGAGACCTTAAAGTCTAGATCTCCCATGATCTCCCCAAGGCAGAAGCAGTCAAGTATATCAATATATATATATATATCAGCTCTATCAAGAGTTGTTGCACGAGTCTTGAATACGCTGCAATGTTCATGGTCTGTGCAACTTGTGGTTCCAAGAATTCAGTGAGAATTCTGACACAACCTTCTTTGACGGGCATGTCTTGACATCTTTGAGGCCTTCTGAAGCTCTGTCCAGGCCAGACTGGGCTCCACACTTGCTCTCGGAGGCCTCACCCTCACCGAGCCTCACAAAGGCACTTGTGTGCCCAAGATAAATGGTGCAAAGGTGTACGTGTATATTATTTCTGATCCTTTCTCACGCTGGATGTTCTCTGCTCTTTTCTACTCTATGTTGCTTTCCTGTGTTTTCCTTCACTTGTAAGCTTTGGGCGAAGGCATTGTTGCGCTTCGCGCACGGCTTGTGACACATGGGTCACCGCCACGCTACTCCACCTCCGAGATTCTTGGCAGCGGAGTAGAATGCCAAATCTTGGGCAGTCGAGAGTCGAGAAATACCTTTCATAATGGTTCGCTGCATGACGCGAGGGCAACTGCAGAATCAAACTGTGCAGGATGTCTCATGATCTCATGATCTGTGTACAGCTTAAGCTCATGAATGTCTGTTAGCTTGACACAGTGAGTAATTGTTGCGTAAAGTATTCACCGCATTTTTCTGTGGAGCTCTGTACCACGGCGGCCTTCAAAGGCTGTCCAGTGATTCTATTTGGACATGAATTGGTTGTCCTTCCTGCATCCATAAGCCATGATTCTGATGAGTATCCTTTCGATTTGCTTCGAAGAAGTACTCATCAACCACCCGGAAAAGGGGGTGGTTGGCGTGCAATGGCCACATGGACCGAAGGTGTGCTTGCGATTCATTGAATTAGCTGAACAGCTGCACTCTCTGAGTCTCTGCTCTGGCAGGTCACTGCAGTAATGCAATGTAGGCAAGCACCGGAATCAGTCGCTGGTGTAGGTATCAAAGAGTTGTTTCATGGGTTCCTATGTTAGAGAGGCTTGCGGTTTCGGCAGACTCGCGAGATGCAGCTGTCCATCATCCTGCTGCACGTGCAAAACGTCGGAGACGAATCCTTCTGTTGCTGACCTGACCTCAAGTGGCCAAATGCCCTGCATCAATTGAAATACTATTTCACAAAAACCTGGTTGAACATCTGTCAGGACCTTTCAAAACATCTTAAAGCCTTCTCATGGCTAAGGAGCACAAGGAACAGCTCTGGTTTGAGGCTATGGCTACCGCAGTCGCTTTGAGCAACAGGTGTTTACACCTTAGGCAACAGTCTCACGCAGCACCCTCAAAGTTTCGATCTGCGCAGCCGAGAAACCTCACGGATCGCCAGGGCCCGAGCAAACTTGATCATTGACCGGGTTTCGAGGTCCTGTTGACAAAGAACTGCTGCTTTGCAACTTGCCCCATTTGGTCAAACTGGCCAAACTGGAGCAACAACATCTTCCACTTTCGTACTTGGCAAAAGCAGCTCCTGTGCTTTGAGCCACCCTAGGTGAACCTCCAATACCTCCAAGGCTTCGCTAGCCACTCCTGGCCACAGGCAGTCTTCACCCCTCCGAAAACAAATAGGATCCCCTTCCAAGATAGGAAGATGATGTTCCTTTCCCCAGTTTGCCGGGAGTGTACCTTCTGCTCATGTGGCAAGTTTACCTGTTTCTCCAAGCCAGGTTGACCTGGAAAGGTTGTTGCTCATGTCGTCCTCAGCAGCTGGTCGTGCAACATATCTTGTGCTTGAAGCAATGAATGTTGTCACTTTCTGGTAGCTGGAGCTGTAGAAAGGAAGACGATCGAACACTCGAAGTTCCAATCGAAGATCGGTCGAAGCGATGCCCACGAAGTCAGCGCTCCCTATTTTCCATCATGGCTTCAAGTCGTGCGCAGTTCCCACCCCTAATGGTGGTTCGGTTGGAGCAGAAAGGATATCATGAAACACATACCATGCTTTCAGTCATGGTGGCACATGATTTCATCACGAAATCAACATCGGTGGTTGTTTCGACCAAATTAGTCCACAATCCACTCTTCATACGAGCACCTGCCCTCTTCTCTTACAAACTCTTGAAAATCTTCGTACAAGGTGGTGCCGCTCACAGAATTTGTAACAAAAGGCGTCTGGACGCCAGGACCACAAAAACTACAGGCGTGTCGTCTCACAACACGGCCGGAGCGGGAAGTGCCGCGACATGTCTCTTCAGCATGCCAGGCGGCTCCAAAAGGTGTGGTCACTACACCATGCTCAAGCGGGCAGTCTTCCAGGTGCCCTTGGATCTCTCGAAAGGCTCTCGTGAAGAGCGCACAGCTGCGGCGATGCCGTTCGTTGAGCTCTGCTAGTTCATCTTGGTCGGCATGGTTTTCTGCCAACACAGCATCGTTCTCTGTGCGCAAAAACTGGTTGCGCGTGGTCAGCTCTGCAAGTCGCTCTTCGAGCTCACAAACCTTCTCCACATGTTGGAGATGAAGATCTCTCAGCTGGTCCTTCAGGGCCTGCTCATGTCTCTCATGTCGACCTGTCGTCACCCGGATTCGGGTGTTGACCAAGTTGCGCCAATGGCAGCGCTCGAGGAACCTGCCAAACTTGTAGCTGGCAAAGCTCAGAATCGCTGAGAAGAGCATGAGGAGCGTGCAGAGTACAGTCAAGGGCGACCAAAAATACTCTTGCTCAACAGGGCATGTGTCAATGTCCAAGGCCTGGATGAAGTTGTCGCCAGCCAACACGGCTCTGACCTGGGTGTAGCAAACCAAGGCTGTCAAGGGAGTCTTCAATGAAGAAGGTGTGTTGTTCCACGCCACTGCTTGAACCGGAGTCCGTTCAAGGTCATCGAACTCCTGTTCTGCCTGTGTGGTGTTGTTTGTTGTGCTTGTTTGTGTTTTGTGGATTGTGGCTGTTGTTGTGGTTCTCTTCTTGCTATGCTCTTTTGCGAACTCTTGTTTGCTCTTGTCTCTCTCTTCTTTCGTTTTCTTCTTTGCACTGACATAGCTGGGGTCCCAAACCAGCTTGATGCGTCCATAGCGCAAACGATCAGCCAGCAAAGATCTCGTGCTTGTTTTGGTGAGTCCATCGGCGTATTGCCGTTCGCTGGAGACCCAGCGCAAGTTGCCACCCAGCTCGGTGATCTGCTGTTTTGCTACCCGGATTTCCAGGTATGTTCTCTTGTCAACTGAGGAGCTGGTTGAGGAGGACTCTTTGTGGAATGCATCGTACAACGCTTTTGCGTCCGTGATCAATGTTGGACACAAGCTTGACTTTTCTTGGAGGCGATCACGGAGGTCCATGTTGGGGTTCATGATGCAAGACCAAAATCGAGCTATGTATTCGCTGGCGTCTGATGCTTGTCCAGCGGCTTGGGCTTCAGCACTGAGACTGCTTCTCGCAACACGTGGCAGTTTGAACGATCTCCAATCAACAACGTGGTAGGAGGTCTCTTCATGGAAGACAGTGTCGGGCGTGATGAAGGCGATGAAGCCTCCTTGAGAAGAATGGTCTTCCCTCACTGCATGTGCTGCGTCAAACATCACACTCAGTCGAGCCTTGCTGAGGTCTTGCCAAGAGTGAATGGACTCGAAGGGCTCGTAGCGCAAATTGATGTCGCTATTTTCCTTTGCAGAGCGTAGGAGAGAGTTCCCTTCGATAATGGCTCTCAGCTTGTTGGTCTTCTGCTGTCCGCTGATGAGGCTCGCACTGCATTGGAGATGTGGTTGTGATTGAACTGCTGGCCACTGAAGGCTTCCCAACAGTGCACGAAGTTGTGATCGATCATGTTCATTCATTTCATCTTCTGGTCCACGACCTCGGTGTATGGTCACCGGTTTGACTTTCTGGATGAAGTTCTTCTGGGAGAGGGACCAGGCAAAGTCGGAGCGGTTGTGAGTCACTCCGCAGTACTCCATGGTTTCAGAGTCTTCTTGCCAGGTTCGAAAGTCAAAGATCTCCTTGAGTCGGCTTTCGGCTGTCAAGTAGGTTTGACAATTGCGATCTCCTGCACCAAGCATGTCATCAACATGTAGACAGATCATACCGCATGGTCGAACTGTACCGCAGGGTTCTTCATGGTGCAGCGTGAAGAGGCAAGGATCAAGCTCATGAGATCGCCAACCTTCTTGGGTGAGCCGACGTTTGGCTTCAAGCCACCAGCGTCTGGGTGCATCAAGTTGTCCGTACACGGGCTTGATCAAGGCCATGCGACTTTCGGGTTGACATCCCAAGATGGCATTGCGATCTGCCGGAAGACGAAGCCATAGTTTCCTCTGTTGTGGCAATCCCTGCAAGAAAGCAGTTGCAACGTCAGCTGACCAGCCATGCCAACGAAGCATCGCTGAAATGCTCAAAAGGAGTGACCTGGCCAATCTCGAGGCTGTAGGGCTTGCAGTATCAAGCTGTCCAGACAATGCGTCGATGTCGTTGTAGCCTCTGACCACCAGGCGTGCCTTAGCTCTCGGACTGCCATCAGCATTCTTTGACCACTTCAAAAGCATCCTGCTCGTCAACGTTCGATCAGGATCGGCCTCAGAGGTTGAGGAGAACTCCCAAACACCATTCTCAAAGAAACTCTTCAGCTCCTTGCACTTGGCCTCGTAAAACAGTTGGAGCTCAGCTGAATTGAGATTCTTTTCACGAACTTCACCTTTATCTTTCTTCACCTGCCGGATGTGATGAGTCTTAGCTGCTTGGGCTGCCTTTCTCACAAGGCGCATAGATGTCGCTGATGTGGTTGTAGATGATGAAGTCATGCCCCACTCTTGTCGTTTCGCGGCAGTGATTTGAAAGATGGTCTGACCAATCCATTTCTTTGGAACAGGTGCAGCGTTCTTGGAGTTCTTGGTGCTTTTGAAGATGTTCTCGGTCTTGAAGTGGTTCGTCACCGAGTGAGGATTGGATCCTGGCTCACGGTAGACCGTCACTTGCACATCATCGAGGTCTTCTACAGGAACTGGTAGGTCTCGACGGTCTCGGATGTCGAAGAGCTTGGATCGTGGATTCACGTGATGACGGATGAGACAGCCACCCTTGATTTCCCAGAAGTCTTTCAAGGAGCTCTTCAGTTCCAAGGTCTTGGTGTCCTTCTAGAAGATCCATCCAGGTGGAAGGGAATCTGCATCAAGATCCTCCACTTCAAAGACTGTCTCGGCATTCTCTGGCTGAGGTGGCTTCATGTAGGGAGTCATTGAAGCACGTGCTGTTCGTTGTGGACCAAAGGACATAGTTTCCTGTCGATCAAGACGCATACGCTGCTGCTGGAAGGTCTCTGGTTTCTCGGGCTTCTGAAACGCAGCCTGAGTGACAGGATCCAATGATGGAGCAGCTTCAGAACTTGCATGCGGTGTTGGTGGAACAGGTTCAGCAGAAGGTTCCGACTCCATGTCGCTGATCTCTGGTACTGCAGGTAGTGCTGAAGGAGGTAGAGCTGGAACAACAGAAGGTGTAGAAGGTTCTGTTGCCAGTGTCTCTGGTTCTTCATGTTCTGCAGGAGGTCCAGGTAGGTCAGGAGCACTTGATGGTTCCGCGGGAGTCGTATGGAATTCTTCATCTGGAATGGACGGAGTGTAGTCCTCAATTTCCAGCGGTAGTTCCTCAAGTCGACGTCTTTTGGAGTCCGGCTCATCAAGGTCTTCTTCTTCTTCTTCATGTTCATCAACGTCGAGGAGATTCTGGCGGTTGACCTTGTCCAAGTCGATGAAGCGGGTGACTCCACGAGACTTCAAGGATTGCAGAACACGATTTGCATCTTCAAGGTTCTCAACTGCCGTGTTCTCGAGGTGGTTGAACTCTGGTCTCACATGGTGAGGAGCTGCTCGAATGAGTTGAGTTTTGTGAGCCAACCAATAGACATATGGCATGCCGTCTTTCTCCTCCACGCAGACCACTTTTGCAGGACCACGCCACCTGATCTTACACAGATCATTTTGTTGAGCGTCTCTCCAGTAGTGGCAGATCTGTCCAGGTAGAAGACGTTGGTTTGTTCCTGCATACCTCCTCAACAGTGCACGTCTCAAACGACGATCGGTGTCCGCCTGGATGATGGCGGTCTTTGCCATGTTGCGTCAATGTAGATGTTCTTCAAAATCATCAGAGGTCTTCAGTGCACAGTCAGCTGAGGAGAGTAGTCCGGGTTGAGCAGGCTGATAGCCAAGTACCCACTGCGTTGGAGAGTAGCCAGAAACGGTCGGCTGAGCATTGAGCTGAGGCAAAACATAGGCCAGGGCTTGTTTGACGCCATCACGATCTTCGAGGCTCAAATCATGCATGTAGACCTCGAGGGCTTTTCTCAAAACGGAGTGGCGTCTTTCAACATGTCCAAGGCGCTCATGTGCTTCGCCAGGTGCCACGTTGTGCAGGATGCTATGCTCATCAGTCCATTGCCCAAACTCATCGCTGAGCCAACCACGACCTTCATCAGTGATGAGCTGCTGAGGAACACCAAAGTGTGCTACCCAATGTCGTTCAAGGGCCTTGATGTAGTCCTGAGTGCGTTCACTGTCCAACAAGGCTGCTGCTTGAAATCGAGTAGCAACATCAAGGATGGCCAGGATAGGCATCTTCTTCTTACCCAGCTTGATCCAGAAAACGTCGCTCTGCACGACCTGGTTGAAGTGCTGTGCCTCCTTGATCGATGCAGGTGCTGCTTGATTTGGCTTCTTGTAGCGCAAGCACGAAGAACACAAGTAGTTCTCAGCAACGGAGAGGACTGTAGCACTCGCTCCACGGGCCGTGAGAAGATCGACCAAGGACTGGGCGGATGGATGCCCAAGATTTCTGTGCAGCTTTTGGACCACTCTCAAAGCTTCTTGTTTTCCTTCAGCATGAAGATCGACCAGTTTGCCCAGGTATGACTGCATCTCTTGGACGGCGAAAGCGCCATCCCAAGCTTGAGGTCGTTCACATGCACTGATTGCAGTGCCCAGAACAGCTGCAAAGGCAGGTTGGTAATCTTCCATGTAGGAGGTTCTCTTGCCAATGCCTGGGATGTGTCCTTCAAGGCGACAGTGTTCATGACTATGGTCACATAGGAGGTTCATGCTTTCAGCCACAGCTCGTTTCGTGGTGCGAATGGTTGCGTCCTTCTTGGCGGGCCGCCAAACTCCATCAGTATCACAGCAAACGCAACCATAGCGACATTGATGAAAACGAGCATTGTGACCTGGAAGGTGCTTCAAGGCGTTGGTGCTCCATGAGAGTGCTTGAGTTGGTTGTTCAAGATGTGCATGGCGTCCATGTTGAACTTGCTGCAAGTATGCTTGTTTGCAAAAGCCAAGGTGTACACGATGGTGCCATTCACGAAGAGTGTACAGCGCTTCTTTTCTCTGCTCAGTAGTGGCTGAGATGTTTTGCATCTTGCTCCATGGACCACATGATGGAGACAAGAACAGCTCATCAGGTTCTTCTTCTTGGAGGCGCTGCGTGAACAATGCACGGTGGCTTGCCAAGCTGAAGTTCCAACCAGTGGCGAAGGAGAAGACTTCGACCTTCATGCCCAATGCTTCGGCCAGTTGCGAGAGTCTGCTTTTGCCAGCATAGACTTCCCAAAGAACTCGAGGTGGTGGATGGCCTTCTTCACGAATCACATTGTCCACATAGGCATGAAGTCGGTTCAGCTGAGTCTGTGAGTTGGAAATCAGCGTTTTCCAGCGCTTCATTGGCATTGGAGACCCTTGGTCCTCAATGGATTCTTCGACCTGGTAGATGTGCTCTTCAGTGAGAAAGTCGTCGAAGGTGCCGGGATCGCCAAGAGTTTCTTCAAGCTGTAGGTCGAAGCTTGGCTCCATTGACAACTGATCGCTGTCGAAGGTGTCCGTGAGAGCCAGGAGGTATTCCTCGTGCTTGCCAAGAACAGCTTGTTGCCACGGGTGATCACCAAACTTCAGACGCTGCTGCGAGAAGTCAATCGTCATCTCCAGAGCTTGGATGACAGGTCGTCCGATCAACATGGGCGTTTCACCCTTCAGAACAAATCCTTGCACCACTCCATAGGTGTTGTTGATGTAGAACGGAAGCTTGCAGGTCCATGTGCTGACCTTTTGGTGGTCTCCTCCAAAGTGGAAAGTCCGTTCACAGCGGTTCAACTGGAGGTCATTGGTGTCGAAGCCGAGCTGCTTCAGGTGGTGCACATACCGGATGAGAGGTCCACTGTTCATGAGGAAGCTCGATGCTCCAGGGTCTAGCATGGCACAGTCAGGTCGTTCACGTCCATAGGAATCCTCAAAGATGACCATGGACTGCTCATCTGCAAGTGTGGCAACACTCTCAACTGCTTGACGCTTGCCAGAACCAGTTGTTGAAGGCTTTGGAGTGCTGGACTGAGCAGTACATTGAGCCGTTCGGTGTGCAGTTGAGCCACATCGCACGCAGGCAGGAGCCAAAGCGCTTCGAGCACGACCTTTGGGATCAGCTTGTTTGTCAGGAGGCTTGTTGTAGCGGTAGGTGCTGCTTTTGCCTTTTCCCTTGGACTTGCCCCTTTTGCCCTTTCCAAAGCCAGAACCATATCCCTTGCCGAACTGAGGTCGAGGTGCTTGAGATGAAGTTGCTGTCGAAGATTGGTCCTGCAGGGCCACGATGGGCAGGAAACCCCTGCTCATCTTGAGGTCGTTGAACCTCTTGCGGGCGTCCGTGTAGGTGGCATAGGCCTCGTCATACTCGGAGACATCAAATTCACCATCATGCTCTTGGATGTCGCACTCTTCTTGGAAGTAGGCGGCATCATCATCAAATTCATCATACCATTCATCGACCTGCTCATCGTCAAGGTAGTAGGTGCCCTCATCCTCGGGTTCCCACTCAACGGATGGGTTGTCCCAAGTGAGGTCAACTGCGTTGTCCTCACCAGCGAAGTAGCCTCGACCCTTGCCGGTCGAGTTGAAGGGGCGCTGCCAACGACTGTTGACAGACTGTCCGCCACCTTTGTAGTCTTGGCCCAGGATTGCATACATAGCTTGTTGGACTTTTGCGCGTTCAAGGGACGCAGATTGCGTCATGATCATCTGCTTTTGCTCACGAGTCAGGCCAGATTTGGCCAGGAGGTGCCAGCCTTGCACGGTGTCCGGAAGTTTCACTCCGTGCTTCTCAACTTGTTTCAACTTGTCATCATGGTCGGTCACAAACTGGAGGAGCGTCTGACCCTGCCGCCGTTGGAGGTGCTCAAAGTATGCGGAAAAGTCCGCAGGAAGCTCAACCTTGCTATCATAGCGAAAGGCAGAATCAAGGCGGGTCAGGATGTGATCCAGTGCTTTGTCGTTCTCTGCTTGTTCGATGTCAAAGTCCTCGCATAGTTTCCAAGCGGTGCCGCTTAGCGAACCAAGCAAGTTCAGAATGGCCTCGCCTTGGCGCT
This sequence comes from Porites rus, assembly GCA_964035705.1. Lineage (NCBI taxonomy): Eukaryota > Metazoa > Cnidaria > Anthozoa > Scleractinia > Poritidae > Porites > Porites rus. The sequence continues at coordinate 11,805 of CAXIVM010002475.1, read as the reverse complement.
TGCTCAAACACATCTTTTTGTAGTAAATGAGAATCCTCTTGCGCCATTCACGGTAACCGAACAAGGGGATGTAGGAGTCTCGGGCTGACACAAAGTCAAGGTCAGCCTTCTTTTCCTTTTCGGCCGTGGCCATCGTTCAGGACGATGGACGTCCCACAGCCGCACTGCGTGAACTCACCTGCCAGGGAGACAAGGACAAAGGTCTCGTCAGGCAAGAAGAGATGGATGTAGTTGTAGTTAGTGGAGGTTATGTTGTATGTGTAGGTTGTGTTGTAGCGAAGTGGCGCGGGAGCTCCCTGGATGGGAGCTCCCAATGTCACTTTCTGGTAGCTGGAGCTGTAGAAAGGAAGACGATCGAACACTCGAAGTTCCAATCGAAGATCGGTCGAAGCGATGCCCACGAAGTCAGCGCTCCCTATTTTCCATCATGGCTTCAAGTCGTGCGCAGTTCCCACCCCTGACGGTGGTTCGGTTTGAGCCCATTGGGCATTCATGAAACAAATACCATGCTTCTCCAAGGCATGGTGGCACATGATTTCTTCAAAATCAACACTTTACAAATTCTTTAGGCGTTGAATGACCATCAGGGGCCTTAGGACAGTTTCGGTTTGGAGTCTGGAGAATTGTTTCCCAGTAGCGATTGCTTTCAAAGGTTTAAGAGCATCGTCAAAGCAAACCCGGAACGGATCCCACTCTTGTTGTAACGTTTGAGCCTTTGAGCACGTATCCAAAACAAGCCAGCAACAGATCACTGTAGTTTCCATGTAATGACCGTTTCAATAGCTCAAGCCACAAGCCGAACAAGAAATTGAATTGTCTTAATGCTTGAACATTGCATCACTAGCATCACAATCTGCAACAACGGAGACATCACTCGCATCATCACCGCAACAGAAGTGAAACAGCCTTGCCTGCTGGTGGTTTCATCGTACTGAGTAGAGGAGAATGTTTCACAAAAATATTGTTTCTTGGAACAATACATGAGTGTTTCGGAAACCTTAAGAAACCAATTCCCCGCGCATGATCTCCTCAGTGGACCAAGTTCTGTGACCCTCCGCTGTCTTGTAGCGAGGATGGTCTTCCTGGCAAATGGATGCTCAACTATGGAGAGTGTCATTGTTGCAGCGACTGTACTAGCACCTTACGTATATGACCTTAGTGATCCATTGTGAGACGCAAGCCAAGATTAAGGTGTGAACAATGCGCAACACAACGCACGCCCGGAAGTAAACGTTAGACTGTAGAAACAATCGCAGTTGCAAGGCACGGTCACGGTACTGTTGGACAATTTAACTAAAAGTTTGAAGTTTGTGTGCAAGAAAAGAGCAAGAAAAGGCGACCAGCTATGTGCCTATGTCGCAAAATGATCAATTTGCTGGTGTTTGTAGTGCCTGTTGAAGCTGCTCCAACATCGTCATGTCTCGCTCTGGGTCATCCTCATCAACCTGGACATCAAGGGGATGGCTATGCCTGCAAATGATGGTGAGTGGATATGAAATGATATGAACGGGCATGAACGGAGGATTTGTGTTCACTTCCATGTTAGAGATGCAGCTGCAAATCATAGCAAAAACAAAGTTGCAAATAAAGGAATCTAGAAACAGTCAATGTCCGAAAGGACTCCAAAGTGCAGGCAGGGCCACCAGAACTGAAGAATCAGAATAGGGACGAATAGGGTATCAGTCGGGTATCGGTAGGGGTATCGGTGATCCTCAAGAAATGCAAAGGGACTACCTTTTCGAACATACATACCAATGCCATCACGCATGTTAACTGTTAGAGGGTATCGGTTTTGGGTAGGCCCCTATCGGTTTTGCAGTCAAATCACTTCTTCAGTCCAGCCGAAGACTACTGCTTACTTCTATATATATAGTTGTCTTGTCGGGCACTCATATAAGAAGCAAAACCAATGACGGTCAATAACAAGACGAACGAGGCCCAAACTTCTTCTTCTTGGTCAAGGGCTTCTGCGGTATTTTTCACCACGCCCAAGACGGTGAAGAGGGATCTGACAAGGTTGTCAAGAACTGAGTCAAAGCCCTTTGGACACAAACAATGCGCTTTTCACTTAAAGAGCGAGTATTGCACGTAAATATGTTAAATATATAGATCTACTGTAAATATCATGTCAAAAAAGGTCTGAAAACAATTTGCATAGGACCAGGATTGTTGGAGTCCAACTCCAGGTTCAATCAGCATCGACATGACGTAGCTCATTTTTGCAGGATGTTCCCACCTCCTCCTCATGCTCCTGGCTTCCATTTGTTGAGGTTCTTCCTCCTTCTGTGGCTTCTTCTTCGGAGGCTTCTTGGGCTCAGCCCACACAAAGTACTTCCTGCCAACATGTCACACACAAATGCAAACATGTGCTGTAGAAGCATGGAGAAGCTTCAGTTCGCTTGTCGAATCATGCAGTCACGTTCTTTGATCATGGAGAAGAGAAATTCCAGTACATTCAATTGATACAGTACAAACACCGAAGTTTGACGAATTGGGATAATGTAACCAAGAGGCTGATGGTGCCGCTCACCAAGTCTGAGGTGTTGTTCTTGCTTGTACAGGGCTCTTCGCGCTGGGTCAACTCTTGCAAGGACTGTCTTTGCCTGTATTTGTTTATTTTTTCCTTTCTGCTCGTAGTTGCAGTGGAAGAGGATCTTCCGATCTTCGTCAAGAATGCTTGGGGATGCTGAACATTGGTACTGTGAAATCCATCCCTGAGTAGCTTCATTGATGTAATTATGCAATTACTCCAATATTGACATACACATCGATTCGTTGGTCTTACAACTTTCTCCACTGAATCCCTACAGACATGCCTCTTGAATATTGTCTGCGCCCTGAGCCACCCATTGAAATCAATGGATCTTACTCTTGAGAGTCTTGTGAAAACTAGAGTATACTCCGTTCTCCTCTGATCCTTGGCCGGCACACCGTCGTTCGGCCATGCATCATCTGTCCTGAGTTTCTCCTGCTTTTCCGGGTCACCACCTCAGTTGAGGGACATAACTAAAGCTTGGAAATGAGCAATTCAATCATGCCCTCATCATGGAGTAACACGACCAGTACACAAAATATGTTTGCAGCTTGTCACCTACAACCACACACCGGCTTTGTTCAACTAGAGAACTTGGAAGACATTCAGTTGCTTTGCTTGAGGTATACACGGTCATCGCGGTAGCCTTCCCAGGCCTTTTCCGTCAACGTTTCATACCTCAGACTGCGAAAAGGCACGCAGAGCTTGTGGTAGTACTGTGGTAGTTTTTGGATCACCATCTTCTTTTTCTCTCAAGCGCACAAGCTATAAGACAAGTAATCTTCAAAATGAGCAATGTGACTATGGCATAATGGGGCATTATACACTGGAAACAAACCATCGCATCCGCCGTTGCAAGCCTTGGTGAGGTGCCTATACAGGTATCATTGTCATGTGGTGCCTTAGCGCATTGCTTCAGCAATTCTTTTGGAACAAGCAAATATAAATATCCACACATGATTAATACAATAACTTTGCCTGTGCATGTTGACTTCGATAAGACCCACTGTGGAGCCTACGCGAATCTGGCTTCGCATGCCTTTGAGCATGCACAAAGCTCTAAGAACTACATTCGCAGGCAAATATGCAGTTCCACTTCCATATGAAGCCTTGCATACCAATACAATAACAATGCTCAAATGATTGCAATTGTCAGGAGAAGAACGCCATCCTTTCTTCCAAACCTTCCTGTAACTGTAACTCATCTCAAAGTCTGGGATCAGAAGGAACATTGGCAAATCAATGACCGCGAGCTGGAGCAACAAGCAAAACGCCAGATTCACCAATACGAGAAATCCAATCAGGCTTCTTTCCGGGGCCAAGCTTTCTCAAGGCCGTCACATTGCAATGACTTGAAGCCCGCGCAATTCAAAAAACCTCCCCAAGGGTCTGTACTGCAAGGGTGTGAACACATGAACGATCTTGCTTGATCTGAAGCCATGATGTCCAACGAAATGATGCAAAGTGACTGTGCATCTCCCCTTGCCACCATCACTTTCTACCTTGTCTTCACCAACCAACCATTGATGGGCACTGCCAAGCTGCCAGCAGGCCCTGTGTCAATGTGAAATCCACTGCCATGATTGGCTACGTCTATATATGTCTATGTTCTGAATGCTGTCTCTTAATCAAGGTGAATGTTTTTGCCGTTTGGTATCCAGTAGGCCCAGTAGGATGTCAGGTGTGCTCCCTAATGGCAAACCTCTTGATGGTCAACCCTTCAACCTTGACATCTGCAATAGCACTGAGGCTACCAGCTGTGCTTCCCAGCATCTCAGCAATCCCTTGATTCTCAGGAGATATCTGAAATCTGAAATCGCGCCGCTGGCGCTTAGTCACACACTCATCCTGTGAGCTCCACAAGGCTTTTCAGATGTACTGCTGGAAGACTTCATTGCGGCTGTCAATCCTGCTTCACAAAATGATTTTGTGCCGACCATGGTAGTGTTGTAAACCTTCCAATGTCCATTTGGGATCGAAATACCTTCCAATTCCAACTCGAAAGTCTATGGACACTCTCAGGAAGCTGGTGGGATTTGGAGGCACATAATGCCTCACCAAGGTGCCATGGAACATGGCAATTCTTCCCACGTCTAAGATCAGCGGATGGAAATCATTGGCATTGGGCATTGACTCAACCCAAAGCGTTGTGTGGGTGCGGTCATAGTCAGTGAGTGGCATCCAAAAGTTGACTTCCCCGTCCTCAGACCATCAACCCAAACATATCTTTGACAGGCACTGTATTGGACTCAGGAACTCAACACCTGCCAAGTAAATATTGTATAGCGTATGCAAACACGATCAAAAATTAACAAAGGAGCAGTTCCCTAAGCTACATGACGAAGTCATTTATGTCTGGACATGGGCAACACTAGTAAGGTGCTGGAAGGTGAGTCAAAACATGCCAACTTTTCTGAGCCACTTGGTGACCAAACTCTGCATCGCGGTGCTGGCGCCGAGGCCGCGAACTGGGTCCGGGCTGCAAGCGCAAGGTGGGAGGGTATTGGCAATAGAAAACCATTGAGTTTTGTCCTGTCTCGAGTGGGTCCTGTCGAGTTTTGGGACTTGGTACTACCTGGTACCATACTTTTCGTGCATGATGAAGCATGGCTGCCTACTTTTCGTCGATTAGTTTGCTTTGGTTTGACAATTCTTTTGGGCTGAAGTCCTCTTCGTTCAGCTTGGCCTTCAGGTAGGGACATACAACTTCTCTGAGTAAATGCTCGTAGCAGGACAAGAGCTCAGAACTATCCAGGATGCATTGCCTCATGTGTCATCAAGTCCACTTGTTTTCTCAATAGCGAGCAAGGTTTTGGAAACAAAATGAAGAAATCCACATCTTTCCACCAAGTTGCCTCCAACCTCAGTTTTTACATCTCAGTGCAACGAAGCAAGCATAGCCTGCCGTGTACACTCTCTCCGATGTATACCATATATATTTATGTCCATATGTATATACCTGAGAAAGGAGAGGACGAAAGCCAGCGAGAGACCAACATGGTAGTGCAAGACTGGGAGGAAAAAAATAGCGGAACACTTATTGTTGAATGCCTGTAGCTTTCGTGAAGCTTGTATCAACGTGGAGTAGACCAAGATCGGAGCACAGCATGAAGTGTTGAATGTTTTAGGTTTTCTCGATTTTCCTGGCGCGGTGCTCTGGAGAGTCCCTGTTTCATTGTCTACTTGAGAATCCGTGTAAAAATAAACGTCAGTGAAGACCAGGAGAAGGATGCCCGAAAGGTGGTTTTTGGTTGTTTTGAAATGTGTTTCGGGCATCGTGCATCAATACGAAGCCCTATAAAGAGCAGGGCTGGGAGAAAAAAAGAGAGCACTAATTCTTGAATGGTTGTAGTTTTCATGGAGCTGGTATCACTGCGACGTAGATGAAGATCGGAGCACAGCATGAAGTGTTGAATGTTTTTAGTATTCTTGATTTGCTTGGTGCGGCGCCTTCTGGAGCGTCCCCTGTTGGTTTTAGAATCCGTGCAAAAATAAGCGTCAGTGAACACGGGAGAATGATGCCCGAAATGGTTTGTGTGGTTGTGTTGAAGTGTGTTTCGGGTATATATACGGTATACGGTATCGTGCATCAATGCGAGACCCTATAGAGAGCAGGGCTGGGAGGAAAAATAGCAGAGCACCTATGTTGAAAGCTTGTAGTTTTGTGAGCTGGTATCACTGCGACTGAGATCAAGATCGGAGCACAGCATGAAGTGTTGAACACTTGCAGCTTTTTGCTTCCTCTTGCGGCGCTAATGATGCACTACTCGGCGTCCTTGCATCACTCGCATCACCAGACCCAATTTTCACTGCTTTTCCGACCCTCGCTTTGGAGCGCTCTCCCCAGCAAGCTCCGGGTTCACCCTCACAAAGGTGCCTTTTCGCCCCTTCCCCCCCACACCCCCTTAACTCACTTCGTTCGCTCTAAGAGCTCAAGCCTAGCCTATCGCTGGCTGTCATATATATATATTATGGAATGTGAAAACCAAATTGGAGAGAAGCAATTCAAGACATCAAGAAATCTAGATATACAACGACACGTGGAATACAAATGAAGCAAATCAGGTAGACAAAAAGGAACTCTACCAAAGAATCAAACAACCAAAGAAAGGAGAAAGGCTTGACAATGAACAATCGATAAAAGCAATTGCGGACAAGGACGTGGGAGCAAGGCAAATACAGTATCAGTAAGTGTGTGGAAAACAAAAATGCAAAACGAATGCAGAAATGGTGGATACCTAATTATCGCTGCACAGTTTAAAGTTTAAAGACCTGTTTTGCTGCATACTTTTGTTGGTCGATTTTGTTGCTGCGTGTAATTATGTGCTTCTTGTAAACAACACCACACATACACGTTCTAACAATCTCTAACAATCTCTACATGAACAGGTGACAGTCGATTTCTCAAACACCGACTCAGCCTTCGACGTTTCTCATACTTGAAGGAGCTGAAGACTTCCTACAAGCACTCACACGTCAGACGGGTCTTCTATATATATATATACAGTATGTAATATTTTAATTAATATTAAATATATATATATACATCTTCTGTTCATTTTCGGCCCGATAGCCAGAGCTGGAAGCGCCAAGAAAGCGTGGTCATATAATCTAGTTCATATTGGCTGCAGGATGGTCATGAAGCGCGAATTGATTTTAAAGACTGCAAAGCAATATAATTGAAATTAATTGAACATTATATGTGTGACATATGCAGTATGAGGAGCCGCCTCCTTCGCTTGAAAGAGCTCAAGGTCCTTGCTGCTTTCAAACTTGTCAAACGATCCAAAGCCAATCTTTGGCCCTGCCCAGTGCAAGAGAGCCGCAACGTGGCTTCGGAAGTCATACGTTGCTCTGTCATACCTTGGAATCAAATGGAAAAGCTGACTGCAAAGGCAAAGAAATGTGCTATAGTAAGTCCGACAACAACGACATCATGAGAGCCTCTGCATCAGGTCTGCTGACAACGACAACAAATAGAAAAGCCTAGCCACGGTCTACATGAACAAGGAAATTCATGAAATGCGTTCATCAAGAAATGGGACCAAGTTCAGCCGGACAGGAGCTGACTGAGCCCGACCACAAAAGGTTTCGATTTTAAAGCAAACCAACTAGACCAGAGGGAATGCATGCTCGGAAGGGACCAATCGTATGGGCCAAACAAATTGAATTGAACATGACGTGCCGGGTGCCGAATGGGAAGTCAAGGGACATGGCAAACGGCAATGGACCGAATACACCCGAATTCAATAATCTTTTATTGGGTGCTGCAACTGCATTAGGATGAAACATGCACATGCTTTACTAACCTGCACAATTCTGGGTCTGGATCTTGTGTGCTCCGTGGGGCAATCAATCTGGATTAGTGAGTACCAGAACAAAGATTGATTTTGCGATCTCCCCGAGTAGCTTTCTTGCATCGTCATTCACCAAGCACTGCAAACTCAGGCAAGGTGCTCTAGCTGCTCTTCAGCCCGCAATGCTTCCGGAAGCTCTGCTTCAACTTGAGGCCTTGGGGATAGTAGCCTGACGAGAGGTGGCACAACGGCCTCTGGATTTGCAGTCGCCCCCTGCACTACAATTAGCATCATACAGTCCGAGGCAGCGGGAAGGGCTTTCTTGTCTTGGTGTGTCCAACTCCAGCCATTTGTCTTACAAATTCAGTGTGAGTCATGCCTAACCAAACGAAGGTTGCGCTTGAGATTTGGAAAAACTTACACAAATTCCCATTCCCTAAACATAATCAATCATTGAGCCAGCTTAAAATTCCATGAAGCAATCTAACGCTGTCTGACAGAGACTTGAGGAGAAGAAACAACTGGCACTTCAAACATCCAGTGCGGGGCTGCCCTCAAGCTTGTCCAGGGGAAAGTCCAGAAAAATCCGAGTGGCAACATTCGCTCCCCCAAGCTTGTTGGAATGCCAGGGTTGGACCGCACCTCAGATCCTGCAGTTCAGCATACAAACGACGTTCGTTACTGTGACCAATATCTCTGACTTTCCTAGTCCTCCTCTACCTTTTGATTCCTCGGCCTCAACACTATTTCTGCCTTGCACATATTTTAGGCTATGGCCATGGCCATCTATCAAATACACATGTTTTTTTCCAGTAAGCCTATTGGCATGGTTTATAAGCTGCGGGGTCGCTAGTGCACTCCAAAAAACAAAAAGCAACACTTTGCTGACAGCAAGTGAGTCCTGCTGGCCCAGAACCCATCACCACAGCATGCTTTTGCTTGTGTTGGTCTTTGCCAAGCCATTGGCGGCTGCATCTCCGAGCAAAGGCCAATGCGGCCAGCTGCCCCCAGTGCAAACCATGGTGGTTCCAGTACGGTTGGCTTCTCGCTAAGGCACCTGAAGGATTAGTGTCGCTGTTGCCCACTGCAACTTTGATTGGCAACTGCTGACATGGTGATCTGCCAGGAGCAGGTGTGGTTGGCAACATGGCAGCAAGCAAAGACTAGGACTAGGAGGCTGACCTGACCTTGTTCAGGAGAATGCATGACAGCAAGCCCCTGACTGTAGACCCAAAAGCATTGTTGAGGTTTCACTATGGTTGTACATGAATCTTCAGCCCAAGGCTGCAGTCTGCAGTCTGATATCACCTGCTGTTGACCTCGCAGACATGAGACGGGGGACAGGATTGCGGCATGACACGGATCCGTAGGATGCAGACCAGTACATTCGATGGTCATGGTCCTCTCGAGGAGATGGACCTGCCACGTGAAAGCCACACGTGCAATCATGGTCGGGACGAAAGAGCCAACCATCAAATACCACTGCAGAATCTTTTGTTGAAAAGGTAAGTCTTCAAGAGGCTGAGGCTGCTAAGCTCTATTGAAGAATGTGATGGAAGCACGGCATGTTGGCATGTGTGCAAGGTGGACTTCCACCGTTGGAACCCTGACTCCACACATTTGATAGCGATATGATATTGCAATAATATGGCCAAGTAGGCGTGCTCTGCAATGCCACCCAAACAACAGCAGAAGCATCTAGACTCAAGAGTCTAACTCCCTTTTTCATAATACTGACTAAGCTTCATGCGGTGACTAGCAATGATCCTGATGATTCTGAATTGACCGCTTCACTGAAGGAAACACAAAGAATCCACAAACAGCTTCCCTGCATATCGAAAAAGGCATCCTTCACACTGGTGAAGTTCGTTCCAAGCAAGCTTTAATCAGCAACATCCAGCTGCGCGTTCATTGCCAACAAATCCAAAGCATCTTAGAGGGTAAAAGCTCAAATCACTGACTACATCCATTGCGTTCCCAAAGGAAACTGCATACAACTGCAAAGAGCTTTCATGGCAAAGGTGCAGCTTGATTCCCGCCCCCTAATTGGCTTTTTGGTTCAAAACGCCACATCAAGAGGTCTGAGGCGGGGCTCCAACTGTAGCCGCAAAATATCTTTCATGTACAGGCGAGCATTTGCGTCCGCATTGTGCCGCCTAGCGCGACTGTTTCCGTTAGTCTCTACACAAAGAGCTGGGCTACCTCCAAGTCTGAGAGATTTCGCGGCACGATCTCACACCAGGCTCCGAACTTCCACTCCCAGGAAGAGTCGTTGCCTGCGCCAACTGCACAAATGACTGGGATATCAAAGAAATCTAGAGAATCGAGATGCACAACAAATTGTTTCTTGGCGATTTATATACAGTACAGCATGAAAAAGCTAGAAAGCAAGAATGCTGTGAGTGAGCCCAAGCTTCAAAGGGTAGGGCTCGGGCAAAAGCCGCTGGGACACTGTGGGTCTTCAAATTCAACTTGGGAAAAGGATCTGATAGCACCAAAACTCAAAGGGCATTGCGTTGCCAGCATCAAGCGATGGGCGACCCCAGCAGCTTCCGTGCGTGGGCGTGGAGTCGGAACTGAGGTGTCCTGGCCACACTCTCACGTGGCTATGGGCGATGGGTCAAAAGCATGGCAACTATGGCTATGCACTCACACCCACATGACATCTCTCTGCTTGTCGAGTGAACATCCAGGTCTTTTTTTGTTGTTGTGTGTGCACTGATTTGTCACTGGAAGTCCAGTGCTCACCCTGCCTGGCATTGGCCGACTGGGAGGAAGAAGTTGCTGCCCGGCGCGGTGATCTCCAGCTTTGGTGTGCCCGTGAAGGTCAGAGGGGCAGCACCTTTGCAAGCAGCAAGATCCTCCTGGGGGCAGCATGAAGAACCTAGTAGCATACTTGCTCCTAGTAGCGACGCCCTTTGTTCCTAGTAGCGTCCTTGTTCCTAGTACTAAGGCCCGGAGCCCCTAGTAGCGTCCTTGCTCCTAAAAGCGATGGCCTCCACCCGAAAAGCGTCCTTGCTCCTAGTAGCGATGCTCTTTGTTCCTAGTAGCGTCCTTGTTCCTAGTACTAAGGCCCGGAGCCCCTAGTAGCGTCCTTGCTCCTAGTAAGCAGCAAGATCCTCCTGGGGGGCATATTTGCTACTCATTGCATGGACCCTGAGCCCGACATGCACTTCTGGGACCTTCACCAGGATAAAGAGCCCTAATTACACAAAACGGGCATTGATCGGAATCCCTTAGACACATCACTCATCGCTCTCCTCAGTCACAGGCCAAAAGGCAATCCTCGCGAAATCTGGGATCATTCTTGGAGCCTGCTGCAAATTATCGCAGCTGAGGATCCTTGCAGCTGGTCTTTCCGAACATTGTCAGATTTCGTGTCGAATCCATATGCGCCAATCCCGCACTAGCAAAATCAAAACATATGTAATATCTGTAATGTAAATCTATGGCGCATCTTCCTGGAAAATTGCCGAGAAAACAACATGTTGTCTTCAAATGCTCCAGAGCCACCAACATGATGCCTCAAACATGCCCACCACGTTGATGCCAGCGCTGGCACCAAACAGAAAAAGGCCTTTTCCGCCTGCATCATGTAAGTCTAACTGGCAATGTACTTCGGGTAGACTCAGCTCCTTTGTTGCAAAGACCATGAAGGCTCAATCACTTTCGATGTTTGTGTTTCATTTACAGACAAGTGAAGTCGGTCTGCCACTTCATCCTGGTGCAGCTTAGGCTCTGTCGTTGGCATGTGAGATGCCTCCAACAATCTGGTCTTGGAGCGAAGTGGATGAACAGGTGCGGGTGCCATGACCGGGGGCAGCTTCGCAGCTGCAGGGCTTTCCAGGTCCAGTGTGCCAAATCGCTGAGGTGTCGGATCATCAGGCGTCGTTTCCTGTGACTTGCATGTCTGATTGAACGGAGATTTTAGGCTCTTAAACTCAGTGACCCCAAGTCACAGTCCCAAAGGTTGTA
>CAXIVM010002472.1:0-23241 GCA_964035705.1 Porites rus | reverse complement strand
CAAATATCACTCTTTTTAAGACTCAAGGACCCTCAGTTCGGTGAAGGTTTGCTTCGGGTCCAAGGGCCCCCTGCTATGCATGCAGGGTCCTATGCACGGTCCAAAGCCTCCAGTTTCGGAGGGCCCAATGAATCTTAGGGCTGTTGTGCTTGTTGTTCCAGCAAAGGTTGAAGAACCCGAACTAGGCTATCCTAGTTCGGTACCCCTGGTGACGGGTCCTAGTTCAGGCCACTTAACCTCTGTTGGTTAGCCTCACCTCGATCCGAACCACATCGGACCCGAAGGCCCAACACCGTCGACGAGGGAACATCGACCGAGTCGGTGCGCATTGGAGCCCCCGGTGTGGTGTGTTCCGGTTGAAAGCCCTGTTCATTGATCATGATAGATCATAATATCATCAATATCCATATACACGAAGAATCTTGGTGTTCAAATATTTCCCCAACATTGGTGGTGAATGATGACTGCCAGGTGGGGTAGTTCGGGCAACCATTGCTGTTTTCCTTTCTAACCTGTTAGAAGGCTTCCATCCGGTTGCGACCGAAGTGGCCCATCCCAGAACCTCCTTCAATCCAGGTGAAGGGTCCCCACCTTCACCGCTTCCACCCGCTCCGCCGCGGGCGCCGCGTGGGTCAAGTGATGCTCTGATGCGGAGTCTGGTGTGCGCCCGGAAGGCTCCTGAAGCGGCGCACAGTCGGCGATTCGCTTTCACCGCCACACCAGTGCCCGGTGGTTCTGCCGCGCCCGTACCGAGCCCTTTTTGGTGTTTCACCATCAACTCTTTGGTGTTTGGTGTTTCACCATGAGTCGAGAGAAACTCCACCGCCGTCCACATGCACCGCACGGTCGGTGCCGGTTCACTCACCGTTTGTCCTCCGAACTGCGACGGGCCACCCCACCCCGGACGGGCGCCGCTCGGAGTCCGCTGGAGATCCCCCACATTCGCTGGATTCCCAGATCAGGTCTTCGACGTTCCGCGCAAACACCCTCCGCTCTCATCCGCTCTCATCCGCTCTCCACTCGCGCGAGGGTTGAAACCGACGCATGGATAATTGCCTCCCCGACCAGTGATCAGTGTCTTTTCCTGGCTCTTCGTCGCAATAGGACGCAATAGGCAATAGGCTTCTGCGACCATTTTCACCGCCCCTTGTGTCCACCGCTGTTTTGCAAAGTCCCACCTCGGCTCTCGGGAAGAACGGCGAGTCCAGCGCTGGAGGCGAGTCCTCGCCTCCCACGGCCTTCGCCGTCGCGACGGCGTGCGCCGCGGCTGTCGCGGACGCGTGAGGCGAGGAGAACTTGTCCACCGCGGAATGCAGCAGTCGGGGCAACCTGAGAAGGGTCCCGACCAGGACGGAGGGTGCGGGACGGACGATTCAGATGCTTGGTAGGTCCAGTTGCTTGATGTCTAATTGAGCCATGCCAAAAACCTCTATCCTAAGCCCTTATACGAACAACATGCTTTCGCAGATCCTTACGCGCTGCTTGCGCGACCACAGTCTTAGCTTTCGCGCGCATTGGTGTTCCAACAGTTGCTTTCGCAGGCGCTTTCGCGCGCTGGCCTCTTTAGTGGGGACGGAAGCATTGTAAGTACGCTAGGTTTTCTTTGGGCAGGGACAGTATAGGAAGCAGCAGATATACCACACGCATTTTCTACTCCAGGTTTGCTTTCGCGCTTCCTTCGCGAAGCTTTCGCGAAGCTTTCGCGGATTCTAGTCCCATCACCAGCTTTCAGATACTAAATGAATAACTGTTTGACTTGGTTGTGTGCCAGCATTAATATATGCTTTCGCAAGACCTTTCGCATCCAATACTCTTCAGGGTCTTTCGCAAAATGCTTTCGCGAGCTTTCGCGGCCTGGGTTTTAGCTTTCGCGCCACAACGTTAGAATAACTCTCTTACTAAACCTTTACATGGAGTTTATGGCGCTGCTCAATTAGGTGAGATGAATTGATATTTCGAGCACGTATCTTGAGTTAATGCGGGTAAAACAGGTAAGCTGCACCCCCGAGCAGCCCCAGCTTGTGGCGCGAGCGATTTCAGAGAACGCTCATCTTCAGAACCCACTTGGGTGTTTTGGGCATAGACTACCACGTGCTTGGGTGAATTCAAAAGCAATTTGTGGCGAAGAGGTGTGCCGCAAAGTTGAGATGCTCTGAATGCTTGCAGTCCATTCTTGAGCTTCGGCATCTGTCAATTTTGCTGCACACAGGTGTAGCCGTGGCACAAGCGTTCTGCAGCGAATCCACCCCAATCTTTACCCACTCTGCACTACCCCCTTACTTCACACAGGGCAATTGATAGCCCCGAACAAAGGTGATTTCAGGGTGTCCATTCACCACTACGACCGTGCTTGGCAAAGACATGCTTTGAAACAAGGAGCACTCTGCCATCTCTGCCATCTCCATCCCGTCCGTCGCTGGAAAAGGTCCCATGCAATGCATCATCCGAAAGCTGAGAGCTTCTTCCATGCGCGCTGTCAAAGCAGCCATGATGGCCATGATCCAGATGATCAGCAGTACCATCTGCTCCATCTTCACTGCAATGCTGCGCACTTCGATCATCTTCATCTCCTTCATCTCTTGCATCTCCTCCATCTCTTTCATCTTCTTCCTCTTCATTTCCGTCATCTCGTTCCCTCCGATCACGCGATCCGCCCGGCGATCCGCCCGTCACCTCGCCGCCCTTCACCTCACGCGCAGGCTCGGCTCGCGCGCTCCGGTGGGACCGGAGCGAACGTCGCGGAAGGGATCTGGGACGCTACGTCGTAGCAGTCGTGCATGGCTATACTAACTACAAGTGCATGACTACTAGTAGCAAAGAGGTGGATGATTTGAGGGGTTGAAAGGACGACAAAGCCCGAAGGTTCTGCATTTTTGGGAGGTGAGCGCATAATTCTAAGAGATCATCACGGGAGATCACTAAAGACTTCCCAGACCTCCTGACTTTCCAAGACGATCTTGAAACCAGAAACCCGATGATTGGAGCCAGGAGTGTGAGGGACAGCGTCGCAATATGTGACAAAGAAAAACATGAAAACAAGGAAAAGACAACTTAAGCTTTCTATGATCTTTCTATGTTTTTTCTATGCGTTTCTTTGTCTTTGTTGTCTTTAGTTTTCTCTTTTTCCAAATGTCACTAATGTCGGTTGCGGAATTCAATCCAAAGCACTCCCTCGGTCGGCAGTGCATCTCGCTCGCCGACCCTCGGTCGGCAGCCGGATTGTCAGCATCGGCCTCAGTTATTTTCTTCGAGGCTCTGGGGTAACCTCTCAATCTATCACCTCCATTCACCTCCTGTTTTTGGACCTTTGCGATAGCCAACGGCAGTGCCTTTGCGATAGCCAACATGAACCTAATTCCGAATGATATATGCGCACTGGACCTCTATCACCTTGCAAAAATGCTTGAAACTAGAACAAAGAGATACAGAGAGCAGTGAGTTCCGGGGCCATGTTCTGAGCTTTGGAGCCGAGTTGTGAAATTCCAATCACCCATCACCCTCAACATCCTACTCAGCTGTCCAAAAGCTCCCAAGGTGCGCTCCCAAAGCATCCAAAGCGTCGACCGTCTTGTGATCGACCGCAGCATGCTTTGACGGCTGCCAAAATCCAAAACCCGACTCATGTGGAAGAATTCTGAAACGCCTGATAGCTAGCATCGCCAGTCTTCTAAGCGATTCTTCTTCAAAAATCATCCCTGTTGAACCCAACACACACATCATACATCTCCAGAATTTCCTCCATCTGCTTCCGTTCGACTTCCTCCCTCCCCCGCACCTGCGCCATCCATTCCGTGGCCCTCTCCGACAGCAGCTCCTGCCACTCCACCGCTGCCGTCGTCGCGCGGTTCGCCGCGCCAGCCGGACGGTGCACGTCCGTGTGCGCTCCATGCGCGGGCCCGTCCCTGTCGGGCTTGGGGGGGCGCTCTCGGCCGCTGAACCCGCTCCGTGCACCCAAAACGGCCGCCTGGCAGAACGGCGAACGAGAGAGGTCCGGGAGCGCTCGGATTGGGTCGCACAAGTGTTTTTAGTTGGAAAAGCTAGCGGTGAACCCGGTGAACTCGAGCTTTTTGGACTTCTGCTCTGTTAGGTTCCAGTGGGCTGGAAGTTGAGATCGGAAAATGACGATTTGCCTCGTTTGCTGGTTGGCTCCTACCTGGTTGAGGCACCACCTCAAGCCCTAATTATCCTGGCAGCCTCTGCCGGAGTCTCAGGCGTTCCCCATCTGCTCTTACCACAACCAAAGAAGTCGTCTTCCTCTACATCGAGCTCATCAAAAGAGTTTCTAACCTCCCAAAAACCATCCGTTTAGGACGGATTTGCTCTTAGATATCTGCTCCTCCGCCGTACCACGAGACGGTACGCTCCATCACCATGACTTCGCTCGTCGACCGGAGCCTCCTCACTGAACATGGTGGCGTCGCCCTGGCAACGACGCCCGTGGGCCCCACAGGGGTCGACGTTCGTGTGCCATTGGTTGCTACTAGGAATTGAGTAATATTTCTCATGTGAGAAAAATTCATTACTCAATCCAGGTGGCTTTGAGCTTCTCGAGTGCCCAGGGAAGGCGCTTAACCAACCGAGGCTACATGTGGGGTGGTGAGTCCCACCTGAGCAAATCGAGAAGTGTACCAAAAAAGTGTTCTGCATTTAGTGCGCGCTCTGCACTTTCATTTGACCTTGAAGCTACGAACGGGGGCTCTTGGCATCGCTACGAACGGCACAAGGACGCGAACCGAACGGAGCGGTCAGGGCATCGGAGACGAAACGGAGCGATCGGACGCTATACTATAGGAGCCCCCCCTGGCCTTACGAACGGAGCAAGAGGCACGCGACCCGGGTTAGGAGCAAGAGAGGCACAGCAACGAAGGCTCGGAGCAATTGGCTGGAGTCCGAAATCGAAGACTTCCTCCAAAACAATCCTTCTTGCCTAGAGAGACAATCTGCCTAGGAGTGAAGGAGGAACGAGGTGAGACAATTGATGACCCTGAGCCTGTTTGTGATGCGAAGACCACTCTTAAATCCAATCAAACGCAATTCCCAACGCTTGATTGTTCTCGATTCGGATTCTCTCTGTCCACATTCCATTCAATAGGTGACTCCTACAATCTCCTATATATAGCTATACGATGCTATACTCACCACCTGCAACTTTGAAGTCAAACGCCACCACACCTGTCCTGAAAAAGCCGAACCGTCCCCGTCACCGCCCTCTCCGGCCTCGCGCCCGTTCTTCTCGGCGTCGATCGACGTCGTCGTGCTGAAGTCGCCGCGCTCGAAGCGGCGAGGTCGTCGACCTCGGAGGGAAGACGAGTCAAAGACGACGGTGTAGTCTTCGGCGATTCCACAGTGGGCGAGGCGGTGGCGAGCCGGTGGCCCGAAGTGGCTGGGCTTCCATGTCGAACGAGGAGGAACCGGAAGAAGCGAACTCCGAACGAGTTGGGACCCGAAACGGCGAATAGAAAGGTCGGTCGGTTAAGGGACCAAAGCATCTGACACTCATCAGCATGTACTAGTACTGCAGGTGGATGAATTGAAATGCTTCTCGTGATTGCCAAGAGGTCCACATATATTTGGCTCTCCTTCTCAAGTGTTAAGCCAATGATCAATTCGTTAGAATCAAATGTTTCGCATTGTTTCGCCCCTTGCAAACATCCCTTGCAATCCTTGAGACCCAACTCCGATCTCAGACACGGAACGCCAACCCCATGGCTGCCAACCCGGTACACGGAGTTTCGTGGTCGAAAAGGGATCGCTGGGGTACGGTACACTGGGACGCATTCTTCCTCCTGGGCATCCCATATCGACTTGGCCATGGCACTCCCCATGGCCCCTTTCAACTCTGCCAAGCGGATCAGATGTCGTGCAAGTTCGATCAATGGCGCTGCTTATCTCTATCCCTGCGAGCCAAAGATCTCTGTAACGACCAATTTGGAGGATCCTTTCAATCTTTCCCCTGGAAAAGCACACCAAACCGCCACGTTTGGGACCCAGAAATCCTGGCGAAGCCACTGATGGTTCTGCTCGGCGCTGCTCGATGGACACACGTTGCCATCATCAATCTGAATGGATTGGATTGCTTGGCGCATGGCCTCGTGAGCAGGCGAAATCGAAGCTGGGCTGGGCTGAGTGAGGCACTCATTGCAGAAGAACTATAGGGACAGACTGGAAGCTTAGCCATTGGGGGTTTCTTTGGATTCTTCTGCTGCTCCTAAGCGAAGCAGAAACTCTTTCTTCCACCTCAATGAACAAACCCAACCCGAAACGCCTCTTTTTTCCTCTCCAGCAACGAACTGGTCATGACTGTTTTAGTAATAGGGAAATGCGATGACATGAGGAAAGTTTCGCCTTTCAAAAAAACGAGATTCCTTTCCCCCACTCCAACTCACTCCCTTATGCTCAAGCTCTTCATATTGGGGTGTTTCTTCATCCAGATTCTACATGGAACCTCCGACTTGCGGTCTTCTCCGGCCCTGTCCGAGGGCATGGATCCATGTTCCAAGCTGCTGCAATGTCACTCTGCAGCTCTTCCAGGAGCGCCTTGGAGACGCCGCCTTCTTGCACGCTGCTCCTCAGCCGCCCGTGTCTGGTCGTCTGGTCGACGGTCCGGACGGTCCAGAGGGAGGCATGACACGTGGAACGATCCAAGGCATGTCCGACTTCCTGGCACGACCAGAAATGGGAACAATGACCTGTAGTGTAAAAATGCTAAAACAAGTTAAAACAGTGGTGGTTCGGGATTCAGCCTATATAATCAATGGTCGGCCAGGAAGCCTATTGTGTCCGTAGTTTGTCCGCAACGTCTTGCGCTTCACTGGTCTGAGGCGCTTCACTGGTCTGAGGTTCTCCGCTCTACTGACGGCCTCTGGTCCCAGAAATTGAGGGTGAACAATTCTCCCACCGTGGACCATCTCTTTTTGATTCTTTTTGCCCCCCCCAAAACAAGGTTCAGCACACAGACTGAGCACGCTTCAGCACATCAAGCCCAGTTCACCACAAGAACGAACCACCGCATCTCCGGTCCGCTCACCGTTCGACCGCTCCACCCTTCCTTCCGGTGGAGACCCAGGCGTCAAGTCCGCTGCGATCTCATCAAGGCAAGTGGTGTGGGAAAGGCCCGTGGCGTGGAGATTGCTGAGCAACTGAGTGCAAATGGAGATGGAGTCAGCGATCTGGCTGATCTCGGAGTTGACGCTCTCCTGAGTCGACGACGAAGGAGCTGAAGTGGAGAAAAGAGAATGGGAGCTGGGGAGCCTGATCGCTACACATGGACTGGCCCAAGGGTGGTCTATAGATGGTATCCGAATCAAGTACACATATAAGTACCATGCCTTTGTAGAGACTTTTCTTCTGCATCCATCGTTCTTGGAGGACAAGCGAAATGCATGCAAAATGCCACAATTTCACACGAAGGCCATCCAACATGGTGGAACCAACATGCTCGGAACCTGGAATGAGCCTTTTTGGTGGCAGTGCCATGCCGTGCCTGCGATTCCACCTTCAGTTGTGAGACACAGGTTGTCTGCTGTTTCCGGTGCAACCCATCGGCAACGCAGATCTTTTCTGGGTATTCTCCGGCACTTCCTCACCCAACCATGTTGATTGATATATAAAAGTATTCCCTATCGCTACTGAAGTAGAAGCTACTAGTAGCGTCCGAAGCTTCCTTGAGAATCGTTTCACCTGTAGTAACAAGAAGCTATAGCGTAGCAATCTAGTAGCTATTTGCTATGGTTTCTGGGCACTTTCTGAGACTTGATTTGACCCCAGGAACAAGAAGCTACTAGTAGCAAGAAACATATTCCCCATCGCTACTTAAGTACCCAAACTTCTCCGTGACCTTTTCCAGGTGCGAGAACGAACCGGCCAGGGGATCAAGTTTGACGAACCAGGTATGGTGGGGGTTTATTGATCAGTCTACACACCACTAGTGTTGATTGGAAGAGTGGACTGTCTTCCCCGGAAGCTGCAAGAGACTTTGACATCTTTGCTTCGACCTTTCCCTGCTGCCCGAGGGCAGCTCATGTATGCTTCCAAGCATCATTGTTGGACAATTCATGCAACCTTGGAAAGAGGCGAAGCGCTGACTGGCGGCTGACTCTGCCAAGAAACGGAGAGGACTAGATGGACTAGACAAGTAGACAACTGGCTGCCTGTGCTTTCCGAAAAAGATCGGCGACCTGAACCGGGTCTCTTCCTGTTCCGCCTGGCACCCGGTCGAAATCCCCAATTTCCCCAAAGAGCGACGAATGGCAGGTGATCCACGTGTCCTTCCTGGCTGGGATGGTGGTGTCCATGTCTCCCATCAGCTTGAGTCGACTATCAGATTCCACTAGACCAGTCTAGACTATCAGATTACTAGTCCAGTCCAGGTCCCTCCAGTTCACCTACCACCTACAAGGCCTCATCCCCAGACTGGTCTGCCTAGCAGTGGATAGACCGGAGACCCTTTGATCCCCGGTCGCCCCGTTTTGGTCCGCGGCCGAGCCGACAGCGGCCGAGCCGAGGGAATGAGGAGACCATGAGAAAAGCGGGAGCGAATGACTGCGGTTTTCCCTCACAAGTTGCTACCTGGACCATCCAGTCTGGGTGTCCTGACTGGACTACCCTAGACAACTATCCGGGATCTCCAGACAGGACACCCAGACAGGGGCTGTGCATCAAAACCGGCGGAGCTCGTCTTGGAAAGCTTGGCAGGTTGAAGCTCACAGGCCTGTTCAATCGATTCTTTCCAACTTCGCCCTTTCTCAAAGACCCAAAACATCCCAGAAGGTGCCGTGTCTCCTTCTCTTCAGCCCAAGTGGCTGTGCTGCAAGGTGGCAGGCCTCTTCCAACATTTGATCCGATCCACCGGGAGTGTCGTCTTCGCAGTTGACCCGCTGCTGCATGGCCAACAGCTTTTGCTCGATGGAGTTCCTGGCTTCGCGTCGCTCCGACGTCGGAAGGTCGGTGACTGGTCCGGCTGCTTTCACCGTTTCCGCAGGAGTTCGGAGCAGCAGGAGTTCGGTGTCCAACGTCTGGTGACCTGGTGAAATAGGTCTGTGTGGTGACCCTGGATGTCCATTGGTAACCCCGAGTTCGGAGGCAGCTGGTAGATTTGAGAAGTTTTGCAACTGTTCAAGTTTGGGGGAGCAGGCAAAGAGATCAGTGGATCTCCGCTGTCATGGCACCAGGAGACTGGTTTCAACTACCCGGAAGGTCAAACTACATGGTGGACCAGGGCTCCAGGTTTTGACCCAGCTGTAGGATGGGGTGTTCCACTCCTTCCTTCTGGTGGACTTTCAGAAGGCTTCTGACCCTGGTCTCAACTTGCTTCAAGCCACCCAAACCCCTCTTTGAGGAAACCTCACAACCCGGTCTCCTTTGTTAAATCGATAAAAGAATAGCCACCAGGTCACCCACCTTGTGATACTCAGGTCACTCAGCCTATGTCCAATTGGCCAAACGACCCCACGACAGCCCGAAGAAACCTCTGCTCGCGACCTCCCTCATAGTGAAATGACTGTACATCCCTACTTCTACATGGCCAACCCTGACCACAACCGTACCAAATACCAGAAATCCCAAAAATAACACGAGTAGTGGACACAATCGATATTTTTTGGAACCTGGGAGATCGCGCCCTAGAACCCCCTTGATAGGTTATTTCGCAACTGCCGACCCAAAGCGGTAGAGCTTTTCGTGGGCCCAATCCTTGCAGTCATCTACCTTCATCTATCATCTATGCCCACGGCTGCCGATAAAAGCAGGGTGCACACTCGATGGTTTTGGGCTCCCCTCACAAGAAGACCGGTATAAGGGTTGGTGTGGAAGGGTTGGTGTGGACGCGCTCAGGGTTCGGAGACGTTCAACGAAGCTGTCCCAAACGCGGCCTGTCTGGGACTGCCATAGGACTGCCGATCACTTGCGGTGGTGCCAGGGGGGTCTGTCTGGGGCGGCATATATTCCAGTCCCATGGAGAGTACGGCTGCGGCTGGCCATCTGGAAATGACGAACCAACTCAACAGTACTCAACATCTATGACACCCATGAAGAAAAACACCCAGAAGTTGATAATTACTCACGAACCAACTCAACTTCAAACACGCAACCCCAACCTCCCAGCCCACCTTCACCACCCTTCACTTCCAAGGCACTCCTTCAAATGCTTGATGAAACGCATGGCCTTCGACGTCCTCCGTGACGCCTCCAACGTCTCCTGCAATGCTTGCTGCAGCTCCACCGGCCTTGTCTCCCGCGGCTGCGCAGAGGATGCTGCATTCCGGCGCCGTTCCGTCAGGTAGGCACGAGCAGCGCTGAGGACGTGGCGGCGCACGGCCAGCGGCAGCGAGGAGCCTGCGGTGCCTGCGATGGCTGGGAACGACCGGTGTTGCTGCCAATGAAGCCTCGCTCCCAACCGATCCGGCTCATGGGAACCCATGGTCGAAAAAAAGAGCACAGTTGCAAGACCCCAACGGTGCACCCACAGCGAGGCCTTCCTCCTTCGTGCCTGTTTCTACTCAGCACGAAAACTGCACCGACGTGAGTCACATCTTGAGACTCTGAGCGATCTGCCGAGTGTCGATCTGCCTGTGCCTCTTGAGCGTCGACGGCTCGACGTAGTACGATGACCCAACTCTTTGGACGGTCCAAAAGGGAGGCGAAAGGCTGGGAGTGACAGTCCCTTAAGGATTTATAAGGAATTATAAGGATTTGGATGTTACACTACAAAAGTAGCGCAATAAGCTCAACCATTTTAAACGTACCAGCACCTTCAAAAGGGCCACCAATGGAAGCCCCTTGAAGGTCCAGGTAGTCTTTGAACCCTGTTTGACACCGAGCTGCATCCGAGTTCGTGGAAGAACACCGGAAAAAACTGAGGGAATAAACATCGAGAAAGAATCAAACAACATTTGGAACATCATCGATCCATCCGAAGAATTCGTTTTGAGGGCGCGGCCAAAACCGAACGGGGTCGGGCCGGCTCCCCGCAAAAAGCCGCGCCTTCACCGCGGCCTTCCGCGCTCTTCACCTTGCTCCGGGCCCCGCGGCCGCTGGCCGTGGGCGCGGAGCCGCGGCTGCTGGCGCTACTGCGGCGGCTCCTAGGCGAGATTCGGGCGTCATTCCTCGTGGAATTTGCGGCCAGCTAGACGTGCACTCTCAAGCAAATTGATTTGTGGCAGATCGTTGGGGGAATGCGCGTTTTCGGTCCAATCCAGTTGCCGTGATTACCTCGCAAACAGCTGCTTAGGACTTAGGACTGCTGGTTTTTTTAAGGATACAGTATCCCTTTACAAAGTAGTAGACCCTTGATTATAGTCAATTGACCGTCGTCGAACGAATCGTTCGCCTCACCGAGCGCTCTCCGTCTCTCCAAGTCACGTGGTCCGCACCGGGGCGGAGGGAGGCAGCACCGGCACGCTACCCGGCCTGCAAGACATGGAGACGTTGTGCCAGCGCGAGAAAGACGTAATTCTGAATGCCCCTGCGAGACATGGTGCAACACTTGTTTTGAACCGCTCAAAGGGCCCTGCGTCAGGTGCAAAAATCTAAACTCCGCTGCTGCTCTGGGCTTTGGTCGTGCCACAGTTCTTGCATCGGCGTTTTACCGACACCGCAGCGTGCCTGATCCTGGGACAGTCAGGCGAAACATGAAAACAAGTGCCACTCTTGTCGGTGACCCAAACTCTATCGTACTCAGCCGACACCATCGTCGGCATGTCAAGATTCAGCCGCCGGGCTGAGGGTCCGAGCCCTGGCTCTGAGCTCTCTGAGCTGGTGCTGCTCTTTCTCTTTGGTGTGTCCTGTTCGGGCTTCTTCTTGTGGAATTCCTTTGGCTTCTCTCAGGGCCGATTCAGCCACTTGATGAACTTCCACAGCTCGGAGGAACACGTAGGAGCAGAAGATGATGCCAAAGAAGATCCAGTCCTGGAGGTTGTCCTGAACCTTCTCCTGATCTGGCTGGCCATTCACCCCACTGACCATTGCGGCCATCATCATCCACTTCCAAGGCTTTGTTGCAAAGCCTGCCACCATGGTCATCGTGACCTTCTGTGCTCCATTGTGGATCTGCTTCTTGATCTCCTCATCGCTCTTGTAGAGGTCGGCCTCAGTCAACTCTTGTAGGACTGGTAGCCGTCGAAGCTGGATGAAGTGCTTCAGCTCATTCCACACCTCCACAAATCCTGAACTCAAAAACTGCATCATCTGCGGAGCCAACATCGGCTTCGTCAGACAGTCTGCCAGCATGGATGCCGTTGGGATCAGCATCACATAGCGTGCCCTGCCGGACACTCGAGCTTCCTTGTAGGCGAGCACGTACAAGCGCTGCTGTTTGTCTTGGGGCACTGCCTTCGCGCCGGTGGTCAGCTCGAAGAAGTCGCGGCAGTCCGTCATGAAGTCGACGGGAAACAGCGCTGAGCCACTCTCTTGGGCTTCTGTCAGCTGCTTCAAGCTGGGCGCAACATCAGGCATCCAAAGCTCTGTCAGCCGGGTGGAGACCATGGAGCTTCCAAACCATTCACCCCCGCTAGAGTCTCTGAGTGAGAGGTGGAGTTTGACACCCTCTTAGACTTACCCCCATGAGCATACAAAAGATGACCAAAACTTGACAAGGTGCTGACATCTTCAGAAGTGCACTGCAGCTCATCTTGACGGAGGATCTGCTGGGGAAGCTCAGGCATGACGAGCACCAAAATTCCTTCCTGGGCATAGCAACGTCCTTTTGGTGCAGATGCTGCATCGTGAATGCGCTGCAATCTCAACCTGGTGCCAGGAGGAAAGAAACGATAGTGCAAACCAAGCTCCTTGCGGTCATCAGCGCAAAACTTCTTTACCAGCTGGTTTGCCTGTCGTAGGTGGTGAACTCGTGCATCAGGAACAGCTGACTGCAAAACTCCAGTGTCTGCGATTACATCCATCCTGGATGAACAAAGCCACATCAATCCACCAATCACCGATCGGAACTGGGTGATTTCAGCAGGTGTCAACTTGCGGTCGTCAGCTCCAGGTGGATCATCAACTGGTCGCAGCCTTGATGCAAAATCAGCTTGATCCATCTTCAGGCCTGTCTCGGTCTTGGAGTAGCGGCAGCCACAGTGTGCAAATGGCAGGCAATCCTTGGTGATCTTTCCAAATTCTTTACACATGTCGCCACAGAGCTGGTTGAGGAAAGTCGGAGAGCCAACCACTGCCAAATCATCAACATGAGTTGTGAGGACTGCCTGTAAAGATGGTGAGGCCTTCGGATTCTTCCAGTGGTAGAAGCTGTCATCCAAATGACTGGGAACACCTTTGTGCTTCTTGAGAAACTTGCCAAGGCTCAACTGCCAAGCCACAGGTGCATCATTCAGGCCGTAGACGGGCTTCAGGCACCATAGTCCATACTGTGGAATCTCATGAGGTGCCACAGAAAAAGATGCATCCTCTTTGGCCAAACGGCGCCAACAGTTGTATGGAGGGATGACAACAACTGAGCGTACAGGCGTCTTGATGCCTTGCTTGAGTAGAAGCTCTCTGATGCGATCAAAGGTGAGGCCCTTCAAGAATGCGCCACTCACATCCCAGCTTTCAGGACATGTGCCCATCACTGCTGCAGTCGAGAGCAGGAGCCGCTGGGAAAGGCGACTTGCCGTAGTGGATCTGCAGAGTGCTTAGCTCAGCCTTCTGCGGGTCGAAGCAGCCGCGGGCGCACATGCGGCTTTTGAGGATCTTCTTGCCTTGCTTGATCTTCCAAACACGGACCCACACTCCATCGATAATGACGGTGCCGTCAGGAACCTCATGGAGCTTGATCTTGACGAAGGCTTTCTCTTGCACGAACTGTGCAAGTTCTTTGGCATCAGCTTCCTCCACCTGTTCCCAAATCTCTGCCAAGTCCTCCTCTTTCACGCTGTTGTCCTCGGCCAGGGAGTGAAAACTTCCACCATGTGCCAAGTCGAGGTAGTAGTAGCGCAGCTTGTAGCTTGGTTGATGAACCAAAGGCTTTGCATGCTGTTGCTGCACTGCCAGATGGCGAGACTTGGAGTGGTAGATGACATTCTCCATGGTGAGATTGGTATACCAGGGAACGCGCATCATCTCGTCCCAGACATCTGAGAAATGCACTCGATGATGTCGTTGGCGATCCAGCATCCATTGAATTGTGTGGAGGTTCTGGTAGGTGTCAAAGGAGACCAGGAACTCGTCCTCTTCTCTGGATGCATGCTTGGAGATCTGCTTTCTGGGACATGGCGCTTGGACGGAACAATGGGCAGAGTGGACTCAATCTCCATGTCTTCTGGTGGTGGTAGCGGAGCTGGTGCCACATCCATTGGTGCTTGTGGTGCTTGAGGCAAAACAGGAGGTGGCTCCTCTTGAATGCTGAGCGGAAAGTACATGAAGTAGAGCACACACATGCTCTCCCAGTGCTGGTAGTAGGACTTCTTCAGCTTCATGGGACAATCATCCATCTTGGCCACCTTCACATAGTCCGTGGTGTTCTTCAACCAAATCAGAATGGTACCTCTCGTGGATGAAGGTGGACGAAGTGTATGAAGTGCCTGTCCATACAGCAAAGCATGTACAGGATGTTGAAGCCAGCTGGACCATTGAGAGAATGAAGTCAAGCACTTCTCTTGTGCTGTTGAGGGTGTAGAAGGACTCTTCAACCAGGTGTGTCCTGAGGAACTCAGAGTGAGCTTGTAACCGAGGAAGTGCTGGACATAGGGATTTGATTCTTCCACCAATTGCATGGTCTTGTAGATCTCCTCATTGGTGGTGTCCATGTTGAAGAACACACCTCGGAAAGGACGCACGAAGCGAAGTGGTAGTAGATAAGGTCGTCCTTGGTGCTTCACAACTGAAGTTCCTTCGTCCTCATTGACTTCCAGCAGAGTTGCAGGTCCTCGCCAGCAATTGTCCCTGTAGATCTCGATCTGGGAGACTCCAGGTGTCATCTCGGACGTCTGCACCTTGTGAGGTCGTGACCTGGAGGCTCTTGCCAATGCGATCCTCAGCAATCGCCTGCTGGATGGCCACCAAAGAGATCTGGCGAAGCCTCATAGCACTCTCAAACACTGAAAGGTCACGGTCCAAGGCTCCACGCACTGCTGTCAAGGTATCGGACTCGAACTCATAGAGAGAGCGTGGAAGGACTCCAAAAACGGCCATTGCAGGAGAGTAGCCGCCATAGGTGGGGCACAGGTTGTGGCTCATTGCAGCTTCCATGCTGATGTCGTCGTCCTCACACTTTAGGCCTTGTCTCTCACATTCAGCTTTCATCTTCCTCATAGTCAGCTTGATGAGCTCGACGTGTCGCTCGATCAAGCCAGTGCCAGTGTGCTGCTTGCCAGCTTCTCCAGCGGTGGTTCCTTTGGGATTGCGAGTGATGCCCAATCTCTCACATTCGATTGCCACTGCTGATGACATCAAAGCGGGCTCTTGATCACTTGTGAGAACTCGCATTGGCCCAAAGAAGCGGACCCAGTTGGCATAGATGCCAGGTAGAAGATCTTCAGCATCACGGCTTGGCATGAGGAAGGCAACCTTGTAGCGAGTTGCTACATCCACCATGAGACAAAAGGCCTTGTCCCACAGGAAGAAGATGTCCATCTCAACTTCGTCTCCAAAGTGTGCGGCCAAAGAGACCTTGGTGCGAGGACGAGCTGGTAGGCGAGAGTAGCGGCGACAAATACCGCAAGAGGCCACAGCTTCAGCGGACATCTCAATGACTTCAGGAGGCATGCCAGCTTTGAGTAGGAGGCTTGCAAAGTCTCGGGCGGTCGCATGCCATAGCTTCTCATGTAAGCCAAGAAGGAGTCGCTTGGCCGTAGCAGGTGCGGTCTTCACTGCATCAGGAAGACGTTGAAGAACACGCTTCATCGAGTACAAAGGCTTCAGCGTTCTGGCGTGAGGCAACTCCATGCTGATGTCCTCATATGGAGCATCTGGTAGAGATTGTTCATCCTTTCTCTCATGAACAGACTCTCCTCCAGCCTGTTCAGGGTCTTGTGATGCATGAGGTGGATCTTGTACTGCGTGAAGTGCCGGTGTGCGAGGGGCAGCGCCAACTCCAGGAGTAGCTGGTGCCGGTGTCATTGGCACTGGAGTAGACGGTGCTGAAGTCTTTGTTGCTGTCTTTGGAGTCTTGGGTGCCTTGCCAGTCTGTGGTGCTTCAGGGGCACCAAACATGGTGATCATCCAGTTCTCCTCTTCCACAGGCGCTCGTTGTTGGGCAGGTGACAGTTCTCGGAGGTCTTCGAGATCGTGCATGGTCCAGTTCTTGAACTCGCCTCTGAAGATCAGCCGCAGAGGAGCTGCTGCTGCCGAGAGCTTGGGTTCTGGCGGTTCTGGAAAAGGCTTGACGAATGGATGTAGTGCGATATGCACGCCATGGATGTACATCACCTTCTTCAGACAGGTGCGGATGATGGAGAGCAAAATTGGATCATCAATCCAATACTGGTAGCCCGTGCCGTCAGCCTCTTCGAAGAAAACCATGCTCTGCTCGATGAGGGTGCAGGGCAGATGCTTGAGGTAGACAACCTCTTCTGGCCGACGGGAACTGTCAAGGCGACCTCCTTCAAACCTTTGTGGTTTCTTGCTGCCTTTTGGTAGAAGGCGATGATTCAGCTGTCTTGGGAATCCTGCCATACCTGCATTCACCAGGGATGAAGGAATGCTGCATGTCAGCAGTTGCAGCACGACCAAGCTCGCAGCGTTCACACTTGTAGTAGGTGCGCAGGGTCTGCCAGGCATCGCGATGTCTTGAGCGAAGGAGTCCTTTGGGCTGGATGTGCTTCAGGAAGTCTTGGAGCAATGCACGACAGAATCCAGAAGGATATACCGCAGCCATGGCCGTGCGGTTCACTCCATTGTGTTGTCCCTGAAGTGCAGCATGTGCTTGGCCATGATGTCCATTGCAACGTCGAATGGCCATCTTGAGCTTGATGTTGGACTCCAAGCCAGTGGATTTCTTCACAGGAATTCTCATCCACTGATCAGCGAGGCGCGGTTTGCGCCAGCAAGGAAAGTCCTGGTTGCGGACCATCACTGATTCGGACCACATTGCTGAAGTCCAAGGTTGCTCCAGCACATAGGCTCTTCCTGAAGAGACCTGGTAACTCATGACCTGCTGCATGTAGGTCAGAGCTGGTCTTTCTGCCTCACGATCTTGTAGAAGAAGATGTCGATCTCGGCGAGATGCAGAAATACTCCAGAACTTGCAGCGAGGTGATGCATGAGGATCTCTGGCTCGAAGGTGGTAAGAGCCATGTCAAGCATCTTCTGGTGTTCAGGATTGCCGATGTCCCAGCCGTAGCGGAAGTCGACCTGGAAGCCAACGATCAGACCTGCCAGGCAACAGGTCAAACTCAATCTCGAGCTTCCTGAACACCATTCCCACACATGCCACTTCGTCTTCTTCTTGGCTTCACTGAACCAGTTGGAAAAGGAAGACGGCGTGACCATTCTTCGATTGGTGTGGGTGTAGAACTCCTCAGGCATAGCCTTGTAGTCCTTGGTAAACTTCTTTTGCTCCTCAGGTGTGAGGTAGTTTGGAAGAAGATCTCCTGTAGAGCGGCAGGTCGATTAGTGCATCTGCCAGGAAAACATCAGTGGTTGTTGAGCATGAAGTATCTTTGCCATGGTCATTGAAAGTCTCCTCAGGGATTGTAGAACACGAGGTATTCATGCTGTGGTCATGGATCTCGGCCTCAGGGGACGTGGAACATGAAGTGTTCACGCTGTGGTCATGGATCTCCGCCTCAGGGGACGCAGAGCATGATGTGTCAATGCCTTGGTCTTTGATCTTCTCCTCAACGGTTGTGGAGCGTGAGGTCAAAATGTCGTGGTTCTTGATCTCAGCCTCAGGTGTCGTGGAGCATAAGGTCTGCTGTGCAGTAGCTCTTGGATCTTTGGATTCAACCTCAAAAGGAACGGAGTGATAGGTCCTCTCGAGGCAACTCCGCTTCTGCTCTGGGATTGCCGTGCGAACTGCACTTTGCCAGAAGGTGTATGCATGATCGGGCCACTGACGATGGGACACTTCCGAGAGCTGCTTGATGAAATGACAGATCTGCAGGTCTTGGCTCTTCAGGCTGGTGTCCTTGTCCAGCGGAGGCAAATAGTGGCCTGAGTCAGTGAGAAGGACTCGAAAAGCATACATCACAGGTGTGTTCTGGCTCTGCGTATCCCAGGTGACCAAAAGACCATCTTGGTTGTCAAACCAGGATGAGTGAAGCGAAGCTTTCATGGCGCATAGGGCTGGATTGCCACATAGTGCAGGACATAGTGAGCCTTCATTGTCAATCACATCGGCCTCGTAGACCGCTTTCAAAACCTTCAAGGGTAGGCGAAGGTGAACTCGACCCAAGGCCTTGTCAGGACAGCCGCTGATGCCAGTGATCGTGGCAGTGGATTCACTCCAGGTGACCATGTTCTTGCCGTCCTCAGGGTAGCAGCTCTCAATGAGGTCACGGAGGGTCTCTGAACCGACAAGTCCAGCAGCGGCTCCAGGGTCGATCAACAAACCTCTTCGCTTCTTGCCCTTCACGGAGTGGTGGTAGCATGGGTGCTCAACATTGGTGTTGTTGACATAGGTGGCGAAGGTCAAGTTCTTCTGAGGTGGAACTTCTGCAAAGGCCTCTCCAGATAAAGGGTCATGACCAGCTTCTTTGTCTGGAGGCGTCATCTTCAGGGATGAAGAAGGATTCACAGGGCGTGTAGGTGTCACCGGGTCTTCAACACGTAGGCCATTGCCAGGCTGTTGACGAAAGTAAGCCATGGCATCACGGTCGACCATGTAGCCCTGTGGATCATAGTTGTAGCCCTTGCTTTTGCCTTTGCCCTTCTTTCCTTTGTAGCCTTTGCCTGAAGACCACTTGCCCTTTCCTTTGGAACGCCATGCCGCCATGGAGGTCTTGACTTGAACTTGCCCTTGCCCTTGCTCTTGCCGAACTCACGAGAGCCAGTCTTGACGGGGCACTGTGCAGCATGATGCCACTTGGAGCCACAAACATGACATCCACCGCTGCCACCTTTTCCTCCTTTGCCATAGTAAGCATCTTCGTTCTGATCGGATGAGGAGGCAGGTGTAGAGGTCGTCATCGGCCCACTCATCGGCATACCATGTCTCCTGCCAAGGCTCATGCCATGAAGACCAGTCATCCGTGGTGTGGTAGTCTTCGTAGGGCTCGTCCACAGTGCCGTACAGGTCGGTGGAGAAGGTGGAGTTCTCACCACGTTGACTGAGTCGGAGGGCAAGACGTTTGGCCTCAGCAAAACGAGACATGTCTCCTTGGATCTGGAGCTTCACATCCTCGATGAACTTGTTCGGCAGGCCTGAGTTGCGAAACCACAGGTAGGTCTTGGCAACCGGGTTGATGTCAAGGCCTGCTCGAGTTTGAGCTTCATCGTACCTCAGATCCCATTCGGAGGCGTATGCAAGCAAGTGTACTCCTCAGGGCCCAGGATCGCTGCCAGGAAGGTGAAGAGAGGGACCTCAATGTCCGTGTTCAGCTGGTAGTGGATCGAGTCAAGGTGCTCGAGCTTCACCTCCTGGTAGCCGGAGATGTCAGTGAGACAGGTGAAAGCCGCCAGCCAGATCAAGGAAATCCAGCTAGCCACTGAGCCACGGCTTACGAACGGCGTGGCTCGCACGGAGGAGGTAGAACACGACGTCGTCGTGACCACCGTGCCGAAAGCTGGAGGTCAGGTCCAGCGCGCCACCAACGGCGCAGGCAGCCAGGCGAAATGGCTCCGGAAAACAGGCTCCGATGCCAAACTTGTTTTGAACCGCTCAAAGGGCCCTGCGTCAGGTGCAAAAATCTAAACTGCAACAATGTGAGTTCATATGATTGGGACATAGATGTGGTTTGGGACTCTAGATGTTCATCCCACAGCATTTGCTCGTCTTGGGTTCCCGGCACACCAGTCCTATTCTCAGGTTCCGGTGTGTGACTGGCGACTTCTTCGCGTGGTCTGTTGTAGCCTAGCACACAGTCTGGACCATCCAGGACCTGGAGATACCTGGAGATAGTAGTGAGCCAGGGCTGGGTAATCTATTGGACACACCCTTGGATGGTCCAGGCATGTGCACCAGTTTGCCAATCACTTAATTAATCGGTATGCTTTAAGCTGTCTCTGCAAGTCTGACTCAGGTCCAAACCCGACACAAGCTACGAACGGAACAAGGACGCTACTAGCGCTACGATCGGGGCTCCTGGCATCGCGAACCGAACGGAACCACCATTTGACACACCTTCGACCGGTGTTTCACCGCGAAAGGACGACCCGAAGCGGTTTCGACCGGGTCAGAACGTGCGCCGGTTTCAGAGAGGTTTTGAGACGAAGAAGCCCTGCACGGATGTGCACGGTACATCATGGGGATCGGAAGACAAAGACGGCTGACATAGGGCATCATAGGACAATGGACGGGGATGTTCAAACCGATTCCAAATTCTTGGGAAGCCTGAGTTGGACTTGCCCCAAAACGGACGCGGAAGAATGCAAGTGAGGGTCAACAGGGGCTGTGGGCGCTGGTTGACTGGCAACTTGTTCTGCTTTCTTGGCCAAGGAAGCTGAAGACTCATGACTGTCTTCTCAGAACACCGCACACGTCACCAGAACATGCTTCGTCCACGCCACCGACCGTCGTCAAAAACCGCACCTCACGGAGGTCAGGGCATCGGACAGGGAATGGCCTGTGACGTTTCTCGTGGAGTTGATCACACCAGGTCCATCCAATGAGTCGAACAAATGGAGACTCCCTACACGACTACTGTTGGACATGTCCATTGGATGGTCCAGGTACCAAAAAAGTTACAACAAACCCAAGTATTTAGAGCAGTGAGTCCAGTGGGCAGGGGGTCCACCACGGCGCATTCAAAAAGCCGCTTTGAGCGTAAGGTCAGCACCGACCGTGGGCAAGCGTCCCAGGAATGCTAATGGAATTCCTCATCCCTACCTGTAGACCTGAAACACTACAGTATTTGTCATGTCTTGTCACGAAACATCGCTTCTCCAGTGGCTGTGGGTCTTATGGTACCTCTGGTGGCGAACTTGGAGACGTTGAACACACCTGGACATGGTCCGACCCAACTTGCGGAAGTCAGCGGCGGTTGCGAACGGACCCGGACTCGACCCGAAGCAACCCCTTCTGCTTCAGGCCATTGCCCAAGGCTGACCGATCGACTTGGACTTGGACGTTGTAGAGCCCAAGAAAAACCATCATCCGCCGTGTACTCTGTTGACATATCATAGCCCTAAAACAACCATGGTGTAATAGGCTTTTAATTACCAAAGAACCATCGTTGTACTACGGGTCTTAGACTACCACAGGTGAACCTTTCTTTCAATGCTGGAAGGCTAGGGGGGAACATATCAACGAAAAAACACACCCAAACTCTTTCGACACCATGCCCCTCTCGGAGACAGTGGTTTCTCAACCCCCCCTCTCACCCTGCAGTCAGAACCGGTCACCCAACATCTGCAAGTTCGGCCCAAAACTCCTTGAATTCTTCGGGTCTGGAAAGGGCTGTATCGAGGCCTCAGAAAAGAGGTCCGGTCCAAGGATCTCTTGGGGTCCAGAAATTCTGAAGAACACCCCTAGCCTAGGCCTCCAGTCGTACCGTCGTTTCACCGAAACCGAAGGTGGGACTGAGGTGGGCTGGGTCCAAAACTGGAGGGTCCAAAACTGCTACGACTGGAGGTGACATGGAACTGGACCGGTGCCAAGAGGCGCTTCTTCTCTCTCCGCTCGGGCATGGCGTCAGGCACGATGGCTCATGGCTCCAAGCGGCGCCAAGCGGCCATGCGGGGTGCCGCGCTCACAATGTGGTCCGAAGGGCGTAGAAAAGGCATCTGCTTGCTTTGAACTTGTGCGACATTGCGGGTTATGAACCCATATGGCATGATATGGCTGTCTCCTCGCCCTGATGTAGGGAGGGCAGCAATGTCTCAAGCAGCAAGCTCTGCCAAATGGACGACCCACTGGGAAAATGAGGAGGAATCCAGGCATCTTTCTGCAGCTTTGGGCCTGCGGGCATGCTGCTCAATTTTCGAGCTGTGTATGGTAGCTTCTTCCAAATACTTTTAGCTCCACCTCGCAGTTCTTCCATGTTTGGGAGTGGCGGCACAGTATCTAGAGCCAGCAAAGCATCACCGACTTCAGGTCCAGATGAGACAAGGTAAACCTGCATCGACCAACGACCAATACCACCAATACCTATATATTTGGACAATGGAATCACCCAACATCTTCCATTGACCAGTTTTTTTCTGTTCAAGTCTCGTTGGAAGAACTAGTGAAGTTGCCAATGGCAAAAGGATAGAACCAAAGACGGTAAAATGACATAGCTGTTACTAGTAGCGCGCACGCTATTAGGTGGAGGCCATCGCTAGTAGGTTGGAGGCCATCACTACTATAGTAACAAGAAGCTACAAGTAGCAAGGACGGAATCCTCGACCACTAAGCTGCCCAAACAACACGTACAAAACAGTAACGTCGCATCCAACTATGCCGGTTGGATGGCACGTCTCGTGTGGTGTTCAGTCTCGACCCATCCCTACCAGGACCATGCAGATCACCACCTGTCACTTCAAGTCTCCATTTCAGCCACCAGTTTACTTGGAGACCTGGTTGGTTCTCGTCGGGTGCTGGTGGGGGATGCGAGGCGTGGACGATACTCAAATGGAATGAGCATCAACCAGCTGCCAATTCTTCATTGGACCCGGGTAGGGTGTTGCTAGGACTTAGTTCTTTTCTTTGTTCACACGCTCCGACTCGACATACTTTGAGGCGTTGACGATGACTTTTCCACGCGCAAAAAGTGTGTGGGATTCTATGACCACCAAATCCCGAGGTCCAAAAGAGACCTGGCGGAACCCGATTTTTTCTTCGGCTGAAAGACCATCCAGAGACACAACCTCTGCAATTGCAGAGCAAGTGAGAATCCGGCCGCGCATTAGCAGACTAGCATGAGTCAGAGTCGTGGATCAACGGTCTGTATCGGTTCAATACACCTTAAATATTGCAGCCAAGCTAACAAAGAATCTCCATTGTATAGTTGAAACAATGTCAGTGACTCTTTGGGAACTTCACTCTTTCTCTCTCTCTCTCTCTCTCTCAAACCTTCAGAAAGCATTCAGCCTACACGCAAGCCTCCGTTTGGTTGATCCAATCCACGTACGGCGCCGGTCCAGTCCAGGTCTGGCGGTGGAACGACCAAGCCGAACCCCCGGAGGAATGCATGGTTTGCCTGATTTTGAGGACGTAGAACACCATAT
>CAXIVM010002471.1:0-19780 GCA_964035705.1 Porites rus | reverse complement strand
ACGGCCAATATTTTATTTACAATCCCGCAATCCCGCCATATTCTTGAACCTTCCCTCGGCTGATACGTCACTCAACGTCACAATACGGCGCCAGTCGCCCAGTCCCGCTCTGTTCAGTGCAAAAAAACATGGCCGACGCATCGTGCCAACCTGTTAAGACTGAATTTTGCTGATTTTTCGCCTGCTCAAGACGCCAGGACGGAGTAAACGAGCGCTGCAGGGCAAGGTGAGCTTCCGAAAAGCTTGTTTTCTAACGTTTTTTGCATCATTCCCACACTTTTGCGACGTTTTTAGTTGAAATTAGGCAAGGGTTGAAATTTCCACCGAAAACCCTTGAAGGGTTGGTTGGTGTTTTATCAAAACCACCCTTCTGTACCAACCCTAACATCAACCCTAGCGAAAAAGCCACGTTAGCTCAAGACCCTTGTATAATTTTGCATTTTCTGACCGGGTCGCACGTATTTAGCATCGTTACTGCAGTGATTTCCTCGTATTTATTATTTTTTGCAAGGTCACGCTCGAGTCCAAACCCTAACCCTAACATCAACCCTGGCGAAAAAGCCACGTTAGCTCAAAACCCTTGTATAATTTTGAATTTTCTGACCGGGTCGCACGTATTTAGCATCGTTACTGCAGTGATTTCCTCGTATTTTTGCAATGTCACGCTGATCTCGCGCCCCGAGAGCCCAACGTCATCAAAAATAGCAAAAAATGACAAAAACGTGGAAAAATGGACAAATCCCGCGAAATCCCATCCCTAAACCCGTATCCCGCATCCCGTCCCGAAAGACAATGATGATCCCGTGACCCTAACCCGCGTCCCCTAACCCTAACCCGCATCGCGCGCCCAAAATCCCCAAAACAGCAAAGTTAAGGCTCATCCCGCAACCCTAACCCGTATCCCGCGACCCTGACCCGCGACCAAGCCGCGGCTAACCCGCGGTCATAGGGTTAGCTTCGAGTCAAGTTTGCTTGCGGTTAGGGTCAAGGGTTAGTTGGGAAAACTACTTCTGTGACAGCCTTTTGGCCGTCGATCCCATGTATCCGGCCCAGAGTCCAGTCCGGTTCCGGAACGGCCAAAAAAAAAAAAAAACATGGCGGCCGCTACACTTTGCCCGGTTTTTCCCTGTCAGCGCCCTTCGCTCTAAGTAAAGCACTGTCCCACTTGACTTCTACAATCCTTTCATCGTCGCAAACGCTACAACAACCCTCTAAGTCAACAGAAGATCGCGCGTGCCTGCACTTCTAGTTTTCCCAAGATCGATGGTCACTTTGTTGGCCAGCTCGCTCAAATTAAATCGACGCTTTCCTGGGCCAAGCGAGTCCCAAAAATCGGGTCAAACGAGGCTTTCTCCTTCCTGTCCTACTTGCCTCGGGCCTGCTGTCACGCAGCGGCTGACGGCAAGCCCCGAAATACGGCCTTTTGTCACCTCATGAATTATTCATGAGCCACCCAATATTTTTCGACAGGGAAACCCCGGCCCCCCAAAAGCAAGAAAATATTATAAGTCTAAAAGCAGGTCGCTTCTCGGCAACTACGTCAAGCCGGCAGGCAAGGGCAGGCCGCAAAACTCACGCTGACATAGTTCTCGACAAGAAACCTGCCTTAGACTTGCCGCCTGGATCGATCTGAACTTGATGCACAACCTTCACTACGAGCGCCCAAACAGCGCTGTTGTGCTTTACAAGGCTCAGAACATCCCTCAGTTCTTCGAGGGATGCTGTTGACTTGCGGGTTTCCGGACTTAATGATGTCCTTCCACCACCAGGCGGCGCAAACTTTGCTCCAAACACGGCCAATATTTTATTTACAATCCCGCAATCCCGCCATATTCTTGAACCTTCCCTCGGCTGATACGTCACTCAACGTCACAATACGGCGCCAGTCGCCCAGTCCCGCTCTGTTCAGTGCAAAAAAACATGGCCGACGCATCGTGCCAACCTGTTAAGACTGAATTTTGCTGATTTTTCGCCTGCTCAAGACGCCAGGACGGAGTAAACGAGCGCTGCAGGGCAAGGTGAGCTTCCGAAAAGCTTGTTTTCTAACGTTTTTTGCATCATTCCCACACTTTTGCGACGTTTTTAGTTGAAATTAGGCAAGGGTTGAAATTTCCACCGAAAACCCTTGAAGGGTTGGTTGGTGTTTTATCAAAACCACCCTTCTGTACCAACCCTAACATCAACCCTAGCGAAAAAGCCACGTTAGCTCAAGACCCTTGTATAATTTTGCATTTTCTGACCGGGTCGCACGTATTTAGCATCGTTACTGCAGTGATTTCCTCGTATTTATTATTTTTTGCAAGGTCACGCTCGAGTCCAAACCCTAACCCTAACATCAACCCTGGCGAAAAAGCCACGTTAGCTCAAAACCCTTGTATAATTTTGAATTTTCTGACCGGGTCGCACGTATTTAGCATCGTTACTG
Source organism: Porites rus (assembly GCA_964035705.1). Lineage (NCBI taxonomy): Eukaryota > Metazoa > Cnidaria > Anthozoa > Scleractinia > Poritidae > Porites > Porites rus. The sequence continues at coordinate 17,355 of CAXIVM010002471.1, read as the reverse complement.
CAGTGATTTCCTCGTATTTTTGCAATGTCACGCTGATCTCGCGCCCCGAGAGCCCAACGTCATCAAAAATAGCAAAAAATGACAAAAACGTGGAAAAATGGACAAATCCCGCGAAATCCCATCCCTAAACCCGTATCCCGCATCCCGTCCCGAAAGACAATGATGATCCCGTGACCCTAACCCGCGTCCCCTAACCCTAACCCGCATCGCGCGCCCAAAATCCCCAAAACAGCAAAGTTAAGGCTCATCCCGCAACCCTAACCCGTATCCCGCGACCCTGACCCGCGACCAAGCCGCGGCTAACCCGCGGTCATAGGGTTAGCTTCGAGTCAAGTTTGCTTGCGGTTAGGGTCAAGGGTTAGTTGGGAAAACTACTTCTGTGACAGCCTTTTGGCCGTCGATCCCATGTATCCGGCCCAGAGTCCAGTCCGGTTCCGGAACGGCCAAAAAAAAAAAAAAACATGGCGGCCGCTACACTTTGCCCGGTTTTTCCCTGTCAGCGCCCTTCGCTCTAAGTAAAGCACTGTCCCACTTGACTTCTACAATCCTTTCATCGTCGCAAACGCTACAACAACCCTCTAAGTCAACAGAAGATCGCGCGTGCCTGCACTTCTAGTTTTCCCAAGATCGATGGTCACTTTGTTGGCCAGCTCGCTCAAATTAAATCGACGCTTTCCTGGGCCAAGCGAGTCCCAAAAATCGGGTCAAACGAGGCTTTCTCCTTCCTGTCCTACTTGCCTCGGGCCTGCTGTCACGCAGCGGCTGACGGCAAGCCCCGAAATACGGCCTTTTGTCACCTCATGAATTATTCATGAGCCACCCAATATTTTTCGACAGGGAAACCCCGGCCCCCCAAAAGCAAGAAAATATTATAAGTCTAAAAGCAGGTCGCTTCTCGGCAACTACGTCAAGCCGGCAGGCAAGGGCAGGCCGCAAAACTCACGCTGACATAGTTCTCGACAAGAAACCTGCCTTAGACTTGCCGCCTGGATCGATCTGAACTTGATGCACAACCTTCACTACGAGCGCCCAAACAGCGCTGTTGTGCTTTACAAGGCTCAGAACATCCCTCAGTTCTTCGAGGGATGCTGTTGACTTGCGGGTTTCCGGACTTAATGATGTCCTTCCACCACCAGGCGGCGCAAACTTTGCTCCAAACACGGCCAATATTTTATTTACAATCCCGCAATCCCGCCATATTCTTGAACCTTCCCTCGGCTGATACGTCACTCAACGTCACAATACGGCGCCAGTCGCCCAGTCCCGCTCTGTTCAGTGCAAAAAAACATGGCCGACGCATCGTGCCAACCTGTTAAGACTGAATTTTGCTGATTTTTCGCCTGCTCAAGACGCCAGGACGGAGTAAACGAGCGCTGCAGGGCAAGGTGAGCTTCCGAAAAGCTTGTTTTCTAACGTTTTTTGCATCATTCCCACACTTTTGCGACGTTTTTAGTTGAAATTAGGCAAGGGTTGAAATTTCCACCGAAAACCCTTGAAGGGTTGGTTGGTGTTTTATCAAAACCACCCTTCTGTACCAACCCTAACATCAACCCTAGCGAAAAAGCCACGTTAGCTCAAGACCCTTGTATAATTTTGCATTTTCTGACCGGGTCGCACGTATTTAGCATCGTTACTGCAGTGATTTCCTCGTATTTATTATTTTTTGCAAGGTCACGCTCGAGTCCAAACCCTAACCCTAACATCAACCCTGGCGAAAAAGCCACGTTAGCTCAAAACCCTTGTATAATTTTGAATTTTCTGACCGGGTCGCACGTATTTAGCATCGTTACTGCAGTGATTTCCTCGTATTTTTGCAATGTCACGCTGATCTCGCGCCCCGAGAGCCCAACGTCATCAAAAATAGCAAAAAATGACAAAAACGTGGAAAAATGGACAAATCCCGCGAAATCCCATCCCTAAACCCGTATCCCGCATCCCGTCCCGAAAGACAATGATGATCCCGTGACCCTAACCCGCGTCCCCTAACCCTAACCCGCATCGCGCGCCCAAAATCCCCAAAACAGCAAAGTTAAGGCTCATCCCGCAACCCTAACCCGTATCCCGCGACCCTGACCCGCGACCAAGCCGCGGCTAACCCGCGGTCATAGGGTTAGCTTCGAGTCAAGTTTGCTTGCGGTTAGGGTCAAGGGTTAGTTGGGAAAACTACTTCTGTGACAGCCTTTTGGCCGTCGATCCCATGTATCCGGCCCAGAGTCCAGTCCGGTTCCGGAACGGCCAAAAAAAAAAAAAAACATGGCGGCCGCTACACTTTGCCCGGTTTTTCCCTGTCAGCGCCCTTCGCTCTAAGTAAAGCACTGTCCCACTTGACTTCTACAATCCTTTCATCGTCGCAAACGCTACAACAACCCTCTAAGTCAACAGAAGATCGCGCGTGCCTGCACTTCTAGTTTTCCCAAGATCGATGGTCACTTTGTTGGCCAGCTCGCTCAAATTAAATCGACGCTTTCCTGGGCCAAGCGAGTCCCAAAAATCGGGTCAAACGAGGCTTTCTCCTTCCTGTCCTACTTGCCTCGGGCCTGCTGTCACGCAGCGGCTGACGGCAAGCCCCGAAATACGGCCTTTTGTCACCTCATGAATTATTCATGAGCCACCCAATATTTTTCGACAGGGAAACCCCGGCCCCCCAAAAGCAAGAAAATATTATAAGTCTAAAAGCAGGTCGCTTCTCGGCAACTACGTCAAGCCGGCAGGCAAGGGCAGGCCGCAAAACTCACGCTGACATAGTTCTCGACAAGAAACCTGCCTTAGACTTGCCGCCTGGATCGATCTGAACTTGATGCACAACCTTCACTACGAGCGCCCAAACAGCGCTGTTGTGCTTTACAAGGCTCAGAACATCCCTCAGTTCTTCGAGGGATGCTGTTGACTTGCGGGTTTCCGGACTTAATGATGTCCTTCCACCACCAGGCGGCGCAAACTTTGCTCCAAACACGGCCAATATTTTATTTACAATCCCGCAATCCCGCCATATTCTTGAACCTTCCCTCGGCTGATACGTCACTCAACGTCACAATACGGCGCCAGTCGCCCAGTCCCGCTCTGTTCAGTGCAAAAAAACATGGCCGACGCATCGTGCCAACCTGTTAAGACTGAATTTTGCTGATTTTTCGCCTGCTCAAGACGCCAGGACGGAGTAAACGAGCGCTGCAGGGCAAGGTGAGCTTCCGAAAAGCTTGTTTTCTAACGTTTTTTGCATCATTCCCACACTTTTGCGACGTTTTTAGTTGAAATTAGGCAAGGGTTGAAATTTCCACCGAAAACCCTTGAAGGGTTGGTTGGTGTTTTATCAAAACCACCCTTCTGTACCAACCCTAACATCAACCCTAGCGAAAAAGCCACGTTAGCTCAAGACCCTTGTATAATTTTGCATTTTCTGACCGGGTCGCACGTATTTAGCATCGTTACTGCAGTGATTTCCTCGTATTTATTATTTTTTGCAAGGTCACGCTCGAGTCCAAACCCTAACCCTAACATCAACCCTGGCGAAAAAGCCACGTTAGCTCAAAACCCTTGTATAATTTTGAATTTTCTGACCGGGTCGCACGTATTTAGCATCGTTACTGCAGTGATTTCCTCGTATTTTTGCAATGTCACGCTGATCTCGCGCCCCGAGAGCCCAACGTCATCAAAAATAGCAAAAAATGACAAAAACGTGGAAAAATGGACAAATCCCGCGAAATCCCATCCCTAAACCCGTATCCCGCATCCCGTCCCGAAAGACAATGATGATCCCGTGACCCTAACCCGCGTCCCCTAACCCTAACCCGCATCGCGCGCCCAAAATCCCCAAAACAGCAAAGTTAAGGCTCATCCCGCAACCCTAACCCGTATCCCGCGACCCTGACCCGCGACCAAGCCGCGGCTAACCCGCGGTCATAGGGTTAGCTTCGAGTCAAGTTTGCTTGCGGTTAGGGTCAAGGGTTAGTTGGGAAAACTACTTCTGTGACAGCCTTTTGGCCGTCGATCCCATGTATCCGGCCCAGAGTCCAGTCCGGTTCCGGAACGGCCAAAAAAAAAAAAAAACATGGCGGCCGCTACACTTTGCCCGGTTTTTCCCTGTCAGCGCCCTTCGCTCTAAGTAAAGCACTGTCCCACTTGACTTCTACAATCCTTTCATCGTCGCAAACGCTACAACAACCCTCTAAGTCAACAGAAGATCGCGCGTGCCTGCACTTCTAGTTTTCCCAAGATCGATGGTCACTTTGTTGGCCAGCTCGCTCAAATTAAATCGACGCTTTCCTGGGCCAAGCGAGTCCCAAAAATCGGGTCAAACGAGGCTTTCTCCTTCCTGTCCTACTTGCCTCGGGCCTGCTGTCACGCAGCGGCTGACGGCAAGCCCCGAAATACGGCCTTTTGTCACCTCATGAATTATTCATGAGCCACCCAATATTTTTCGACAGGGAAACCCCGGCCCCCCAAAAGCAAGAAAATATTATAAGTCTAAAAGCAGGTCGCTTCTCGGCAACTACGTCAAGCCGGCAGGCAAGGGCAGGCCGCAAAACTCACGCTGACATAGTTCTCGACAAGAAACCTGCCTTAGACTTGCCGCCTGGATCGATCTGAACTTGATGCACAACCTTCACTACGAGCGCCCAAACAGCGCTGTTGTGCTTTACAAGGCTCAGAACATCCCTCAGTTCTTCGAGGGATGCTGTTGACTTGCGGGTTTCCGGACTTAATGATGTCCTTCCACCACCAGGCGGCGCAAACTTTGCTCCAAACACGGCCAATATTTTATTTACAATCCCGCAATCCCGCCATATTCTTGAACCTTCCCTCGGCTGATACGTCACTCAACGTCACAATACGGCGCCAGTCGCCCAGTCCCGCTCTGTTCAGTGCAAAAAAACATGGCCGACGCATCGTGCCAACCTGTTAAGACTGAATTTTGCTGATTTTTCGCCTGCTCAAGACGCCAGGACGGAGTAAACGAGCGCTGCAGGGCAAGGTGAGCTTCCGAAAAGCTTGTTTTCTAACGTTTTTTGCATCATTCCCACACTTTTGCGACGTTTTTAGTTGAAATTAGGCAAGGGTTGAAATTTCCACCGAAAACCCTTGAAGGGTTGGTTGGTGTTTTATCAAAACCACCCTTCTGTACCAACCCTAACATCAACCCTAGCGAAAAAGCCACGTTAGCTCAAGACCCTTGTATAATTTTGCATTTTCTGACCGGGTCGCACGTATTTAGCATCGTTACTGCAGTGATTTCCTCGTATTTATTATTTTTTGCAAGGTCACGCTCGAGTCCAAACCCTAACCCTAACATCAACCCTGGCGAAAAAGCCACGTTAGCTCAAAACCCTTGTATAATTTTGAATTTTCTGACCGGGTCGCACGTATTTAGCATCGTTACTGCAGTGATTTCCTCGTATTTTTGCAATGTCACGCTGATCTCGCGCCCCGAGAGCCCAACGTCATCAAAAATAGCAAAAAATGACAAAAACGTGGAAAAATGGACAAATCCCGCGAAATCCCATCCCTAAACCCGTATCCCGCATCCCGTCCCGAAAGACAATGATGATCCCGTGACCCTAACCCGCGTCCCCTAACCCTAACCCGCATCGCGCGCCCAAAATCCCCAAAACAGCAAAGTTAAGGCTCATCCCGCAACCCTAACCCGTATCCCGCGACCCTGACCCGCGACCAAGCCGCGGCTAACCCGCGGTCATAGGGTTAGCTTCGAGTCAAGTTTGCTTGCGGTTAGGGTCAAGGGTTAGTTGGGAAAACTACTTCTGTGACAGCCTTTTGGCCGTCGATCCCATGTATCCGGCCCAGAGTCCAGTCCGGTTCCGGAACGGCCAAAAAAAAAAAAAAACATGGCGGCCGCTACACTTTGCCCGGTTTTTCCCTGTCAGCGCCCTTCGCTCTAAGTAAAGCACTGTCCCACTTGACTTCTACAATCCTTTCATCGTCGCAAACGCTACAACAACCCTCTAAGTCAACAGAAGATCGCGCGTGCCTGCACTTCTAGTTTTCCCAAGATCGATGGTCACTTTGTTGGCCAGCTCGCTCAAATTAAATCGACGCTTTCCTGGGCCAAGCGAGTCCCAAAAATCGGGTCAAACGAGGCTTTCTCCTTCCTGTCCTACTTGCCTCGGGCCTGCTGTCACACAGCGGCTGACGGCAAGCCCCGAAATACGGCCTTTTGTCACCTCATGAATTATTCATGAGCCACCCAATATTTTTCGACAGGGAAACCCCGGCCCCCCAAAAGCAAGAAAATATTATAAGTCTAAAAGCAGGTCGCTTCTCGGCAACTACGTCAAGCCGGCAGGCAAGGGCAGGCCGCAAAACTCACGCTGACATAGTTCTCGACAAGAAACCTGCCTTAGACTTGCCGCCTGGATCGATCTGAACTTGATGCACAACCTTCACTACGAGCGCCCAAACAGCGCTGTTGTGCTTTACAAGGCTCAGAACATCCCTCAGTTCTTCGAGGGATGCTGTTGACTTGCGGGTTTCCGGACTTAATGATGTCCTTCCACCACCAGGCGGCGCAAACTTTGCTCCAAACACGGCCAATATTTTATTTACAATCCCGCAATCCCGCCATATTCTTGAACCTTCCCTCGGCTGATACGTCACTCAACGTCACAATACGGCGCCAGTCGCCCAGTCCCGCTCTGTTCAGTGCAAAAAAACATGGCCGACGCATCGTGCCAACCTGTTAAGACTGAATTTTGCTGATTTTTCGCCTGCTCAAGACGCCAGGACGGAGTAAACGAGCGCTGCAGGGCAAGGTGAGCTTCCGAAAAGCTTGTTTTCTAACGTTTTTTGCATCATTCCCACACTTTTGCGACGTTTTTAGTTGAAATTAGGCAAGGGTTGAAATTTCCACCGAAAACCCTTGAAGGGTTGGTTGGTGTTTTATCAAAACCACCCTTCTGTACCAACCCTAACATCAACCCTAGCGAAAAAGCCACGTTAGCTCAAGACCCTTGTATAATTTTGCATTTTCTGACCGGGTCGCACGTATTTAGCATCGTTACTGCAGTGATTTCCTCGTATTTATTATTTTTTGCAAGGTCACGCTCGAGTCCAAACCCTAACCCTAACATCAACCCTGGCGAAAAAGCCACGTTAGCTCAAAACCCTTGTATAATTTTGAATTTTCTGACCGGGTCGCACGTATTTAGCATCGTTACTGCAGTGATTTCCTCGTATTTTTGCAATGTCACGCTGATCTCGCGCCCCGAGAGCCCAACGTCATCAAAAATAGCAAAAAATGACAAAAACGTGGAAAAATGGACAAATCCCGCGAAATCCCATCCCTAAACCCGTATCCCGCATCCCGTCCCGAAAGACAATGATGATCCCGTGACCCTAACCCGCGTCCCCTAACCCTAACCCGCATCGCGCGCCCAAAATCCCCAAAACAGCAAAGTTAAGGCTCATCCCGCAACCCTAACCCGTATCCCGCGACCCTGACCCGCGACCAAGCCGCGGCTAACCCGCGGTCATAGGGTTAGCTTCGAGTCAAGTTTGCTTGCGGTTAGGGTCAAGGGTTAGTTGGGAAAACTACTTCTGTGACAGCCTTTTGGCCGTCGATCCCATGTATCCGGCCCAGAGTCCAGTCCGGTTCCGGAACGGCCAAAAAAAAAAAAAAACATGGCGGCCGCTACACTTTGCCCGGTTTTTCCCTGTCAGCGCCCTTCGCTCTAAGTAAAGCACTGTCCCACTTGACTTCTACAATCCTTTCATCGTCGCAAACGCTACAACAACCCTCTAAGTCAACAGAAGATCGCGCGTGCCTGCACTTCTAGTTTTCCCAAGATCGATGGTCACTTTGTTGGCCAGCTCGCTCAAATTAAATCGACGCTTTCCTGGGCCAAGCGAGTCCCAAAAATCGGGTCAAACGAGGCTTTCTCCTTCCTGTCCTACTTGCCTCGGGCCTGCTGTCACGCAGCGGCTGACGGCAAGCCCCGAAATACGGCCTTTTGTCACCTCATGAATTATTCATGAGCCACCCAATATTTTTCGACAGGGAAACCCCGGCCCCCCAAAAGCAAGAAAATATTATAAGTCTAAAAGCAGGTCGCTTCTCGGCAACTACGTCAAGCCGGCAGGCAAGGGCAGGCCGCAAAACTCACGCTGACATAGTTCTCGACAAGAAACCTGCCTTAGACTTGCCGCCTGGATCGATCTGAACTTGATGCACAACCTTCACTACGAGCGCCCAAACAGCGCTGTTGTGCTTTACAAGGCTCAGAACATCCCTCAGTTCTTCGAGGGATGCTGTTGACTTGCGGGTTTCCGGACTTAATGATGTCCTTCCACCACCAGGCGGCGCAAACTTTGCTCCAAACACGGCCAATATTTTATTTACAATCCCGCAATCCCGCCATATTCTTGAACCTTCCCTCGGCTGATACGTCACTCAACGTCACAATACGGCGCCAGTCGCCCAGTCCCGCTCTGTTCAGTGCAAAAAAACATGGCCGACGCATCGTGCCAACCTGTTAAGACTGAATTTTGCTGATTTTTCGCCTGCTCAAGACGCCAGGACGGAGTAAACGAGCGCTGCAGGGCAAGGTGAGCTTCCGAAAAGCTTGTTTTCTAACGTTTTTTGCATCATTCCCACACTTTTGCGACGTTTTTAGTTGAAATTAGGCAAGGGTTGAAATTTCCACCGAAAACCCTTGAAGGGTTGGTTGGTGTTTTATCAAAACCACCCTTCTGTACCAACCCTAACATCAACCCTAGCGAAAAAGCCACGTTAGCTCAAGACCCTTGTATAATTTTGCATTTTCTGACCGGGTCGCACGTATTTAGCATCGTTACTGCAGTGATTTCCTCGTATTTATTATTTTTTGCAAGGTCACGCTCGAGTCCAAACCCTAACCCTAACATCAACCCTGGCGAAAAAGCCACGTTAGCTCAAAACCCTTGTATAATTTTGAATTTTCTGACCGGGTCGCACGTATTTAGCATCGTTACTGCAGTGATTTCCTCGTATTTTTGCAATGTCACGCTGATCTCGCGCCCCGAGAGCCCAACGTCATCAAAAATAGCAAAAAATGACAAAAACGTGGAAAAATGGACAAATCCCGCGAAATCCCATCCCTAAACCCGTATCCCGCATCCCGTCCCGAAAGACAATGATGATCCCGTGACCCTAACCCGCGTCCCCTAACCCTAACCCGCATCGCGCGCCCAAAATCCCCAAAACAGCAAAGTTAAGGCTCATCCCGCAACCCTAACCCGTATCCCGCGACCCTGACCCGCGACCAAGCCGCGGCTAACCCGCGGTCATAGGGTTAGCTTCGAGTCAAGTTTGCTTGCGGTTAGGGTCAAGGGTTAGTTGGGAAAACTACTTCTGTGACAGCCTTTTGGCCGTCGATCCCATGTATCCGGCCCAGAGTCCAGTCCGGTTCCGGAACGGCCAAAAAAAAAAAAAAACATGGCGGCCGCTACACTTTGCCCGGTTTTTCCCTGTCAGCGCCCTTCGCTCTAAGTAAAGCACTGTCCCACTTGACTTCTACAATCCTTTCATCGTCGCAAACGCTACAACAACCCTCTAAGTCAACAGAAGATCGCGCGTGCCTGCACTTCTAGTTTTCCCAAGATCGATGGTCACTTTGTTGGCCAGCTCGCTCAAATTAAATCGACGCTTTCCTGGGCCAAGCGAGTCCCAAAAATCGGGTCAAACGAGGCTTTCTCCTTCCTGTCCTACTTGCCTCGGGCCTGCTGTCACGCAGCGGCTGACGGCAAGCCCCGAAATACGGCCTTTTGTCACCTCATGAATTATTCATGAGCCACCCAATATTTTTCGACAGGGAAACCCCGGCCCCCCAAAAGCAAGAAAATATTATAAGTCTAAAAGCAGGTCGCTTCTCGGCAACTACGTCAAGCCGGCAGGCAAGGGCAGGCCGCAAAACTCACGCTGACATAGTTCTCGACAAGAAACCTGCCTTAGACTTGCCGCCTGGATCGATCTGAACTTGATGCACAACCTTCACTACGAGCGCCCAAACAGCGCTGTTGTGCTTTACAAGGCTCAGAACATCCCTCAGTTCTTCGAGGGATGCTGTTGACTTGCGGGTTTCCGGACTTAATGATGTCCTTCCACCACCAGGCGGCGCAAACTTTGCTCCAAACACGGCCAATATTTTATTTACAATCCCGCAATCCCGCCATATTCTTGAACCTTCCCTCGGCTGATACGTCACTCAACGTCACAATACGGCGCCAGTCGCCCAGTCCCGCTCTGTTCAGTGCAAAAAAACATGGCCGACGCATCGTGCCAACCTGTTAAGACTGAATTTTGCTGATTTTTCGCCTGCTCAAGACGCCAGGACGGAGTAAACGAGCGCTGCAGGGCAAGGTGAGCTTCCGAAAAGCTTGTTTTCTAACGTTTTTTGCATCATTCCCACACTTTTGCGACGTTTTTAGTTGAAATTAGGCAAGGGTTGAAATTTCCACCGAAAACCCTTGAAGGGTTGGTTGGTGTTTTATCAAAACCACCCTTCTGTACCAACCCTAACATCAACCCTAGCGAAAAAGCCACGTTAGCTCAAGACCCTTGTATAATTTTGCATTTTCTGACCGGGTCGCACGTATTTAGCATCGTTACTGCAGTGATTTCCTCGTATTTATTATTTTTTGCAAGGTCACGCTCGAGTCCAAACCCTAACCCTAACATCAACCCTGGCGAAAAAGCCACGTTAGCTCAAAACCCTTGTATAATTTTGAATTTTCTGACCGGGTCGCACGTATTTAGCATCGTTACTGCAGTGATTTCCTCGTATTTTTGCAATGTCACGCTGATCTCGCGCCCCGAGAGCCCAACGTCATCAAAAATAGCAAAAAATGACAAAAACGTGGAAAAATGGACAAATCCCGCGAAATCCCATCCCTAAACCCGTATCCCGCATCCCGTCCCGAAAGACAATGATGATCCCGTGACCCTAACCCGCGTCCCCTAACCCTAACCCGCATCGCGCGCCCAAAATCCCCAAAACAGCAAAGTTAAGGCTCATCCCGCAACCCTAACCCGTATCCCGCGACCCTGACCCGCGACCAAGCCGCGGCTAACCCGCGGTCATAGGGTTAGCTTCGAGTCAAGTTTGCTTGCGGTTAGGGTCAAGGGTTAGTTGGGAAAACTACTTCTGTGACAGCCTTTTGGCCGTCGATCCCATGTATCCGGCCCAGAGTCCAGTCCGGTTCCGGAACGGCCAAAAAAAAAAAAAAACATGGCGGCCGCTACACTTTGCCCGGTTTTTCCCTGTCAGCGCCCTTCGCTCTAAGTAAAGCACTGTCCCACTTGACTTCTACAATCCTTTCATCGTCGCAAACGCTACAACAACCCTCTAAGTCAACAGAAGATCGCGCGTGCCTGCACTTCTAGTTTTCCCAAGATCGATGGTCACTTTGTTGGCCAGCTCGCTCAAATTAAATCGACGCTTTCCTGGGCCAAGCGAGTCCCAAAAATCGGGTCAAACGAGGCTTTCTCCTTCCTGTCCTACTTGCCTCGGGCCTGCTGTCACGCAGCGGCTGACGGCAAGCCCCGAAATACGGCCTTTTGTCACCTCATGAATTATTCATGAGCCACCCAATATTTTTCGACAGGGAAACCCCGGCCCCCCAAAAGCAAGAAAATATTATAAGTCTAAAAGCAGGTCGCTTCTCGGCAACTACGTCAAGCCGGCAGGCAAGGGCAGGCCGCAAAACTCACGCTGACATAGTTCTCGACAAGAAACCTGCCTTAGACTTGCCGCCTGGATCGATCTGAACTTGATGCACAACCTTCACTACGAGCGCCCAAACAGCGCTGTTGTGCTTTACAAGGCTCAGAACATCCCTCAGTTCTTCGAGGGATGCTGTTGACTTGCGGGTTTCCGGACTTAATGATGTCCTTCCACCACCAGGCGGCGCAAACTTTGCTCCAAACACGGCCAATATTTTATTTACAATCCCGCAATCCCGCCATATTCTTGAACCTTCCCTCGGCTGATACGTCACTCAACGTCACAATACGGCGCCAGTCGCCCAGTCCCGCTCTGTTCAGTGCAAAAAAACATGGCCGACGCATCGTGCCAACCTGTTAAGACTGAATTTTGCTGATTTTTCGCCTGCTCAAGACGCCAGGACGGAGTAAACGAGCGCTGCAGGGCAAGGTGAGCTTCCGAAAAGCTTGTTTTCTAACGTTTTTTGCATCATTCCCACACTTTTGCGACGTTTTTAGTTGAAATTAGGCAAGGGTTGAAATTTCCACCGAAAACCCTTGAAGGGTTGGTTGGTGTTTTATCAAAACCACCCTTCTGTACCAACCCTAACATCAACCCTAGCGAAAAAGCCACGTTAGCTCAAGACCCTTGTATAATTTTGCATTTTCTGACCGGGTCGCACGTATTTAGCATCGTTACTGCAGTGATTTCCTCGTATTTATTATTTTTTGCAAGGTCACGCTCGAGTCCAAACCCTAACCCTAACATCAACCCTGGCGAAAAAGCCACGTTAGCTCAAAACCCTTGTATAATTTTGAATTTTCTGACCGGGTCGCACGTATTTAGCATCGTTACTGCAGTGATTTCCTCGTATTTTTGCAATGTCACGCTGATCTCGCGCCCCGAGAGCCCAACGTCATCAAAAATAGCAAAAAATGACAAAAACGTGGAAAAATGGACAAATCCCGCGAAATCCCATCCCTAAACCCGTATCCCGCATCCCGTCCCGAAAGACAATGATGATCCCGTGACCCTAACCCGCGTCCCCTAACCCTAACCCGCATCGCGCGCCCAAAATCCCCAAAACAGCAAAGTTAAGGCTCATCCCGCAACCCTAACCCGTATCCCGCGACCCTGACCCGCGACCAAGCCGCGGCTAACCCGCGGTCATAGGGTTAGCTTCGAGTCAAGTTTGCTTGCGGTTAGGGTCAAGGGTTAGTTGGGAAAACTACTTCTGTGACAGCCTTTTGGCCGTCGATCCCATGTATCCGGCCCAGAGTCCAGTCCGGTTCCGGAACGGCCAAAAAAAAAAAAAAAACATGGCGGCCGCTACACTTTGCCCGGTTTTTCCCTGTCAGCGCCCTTCGCTCTAAGTAAAGCACTGTCCCACTTGACTTCTACAATCCTTTCATCGTCGCAAACGCTACAACAACCCTCTAAGTCAACAGAAGATCGCGCGTGCCTGCACTTCTAGTTTTCCCAAGATCGATGGTCACTTTGTTGGCCAGCTCGCTCAAATTAAATCGACGCTTTCCTGGGCCAAGCGAGTCCCAAAAATCGGGTCAAACGAGGCTTTCTCCTTCCTGTCCTACTTGCCTCGGGCCTGCTGTCACGCAGCGGCTGACGGCAAGCCCCGAAATACGGCCTTTTGTCACCTCATGAATTATTCATGAGCCACCCAATATTTTTCGACAGGGAAACCCCGGCCCCCCAAAAGCAAGAAAATATTATAAGTCTAAAAGCAGGTCGCTTCTCGGCAACTACGTCAAGCCGGCAGGCAAGGGCAGGCCGCAAAACTCACGCTGACATAGTTCTCGACAAGAAACCTGCCTTAGACTTGCCGCCTGGATCGATCTGAACTTGATGCACAACCTTCACTACGAGCGCCCAAACAGCGCTGTTGTGCTTTACAAGGCTCAGAACATCCCTCAGTTCTTCGAGGGATGCTGTTGACTTGCGGGTTTCCGGACTTAATGATGTCCTTCCACCACCAGGCGGCGCAAACTTTGCTCCAAACACGGCCAATATTTTATTTACAATCCCGCAATCCCGCCATATTCTTGAACCTTCCCTCGGCTGATACGTCACTCAACGTCACAATACGGCGCCAGTCGCCCAGTCCCGCTCTGTTCAGTGCAAAAAAACATGGCCGACGCATCGTGCCAACCTGTTAAGACTGAATTTTGCTGATTTTTCGCCTGCTCAAGACGCCAGGACGGAGTAAACGAGCGCTGCAGGGCAAGGTGAGCTTCCGAAAAGCTTGTTTTCTAACGTTTTTTGCATCATTCCCACACTTTTGCGACGTTTTTAGTTGAAATTAGGCAAGGGTTGAAATTTCCACCGAAAACCCTTGAAGGGTTGGTTGGTGTTTTATCAAAACCACCCTTCTGTACCAACCCTAACATCAACCCTAGCGAAAAAGCCACGTTAGCTCAAGACCCTTGTATAATTTTGCATTTTCTGACCGGGTCGCACGTATTTAGCATCGTTACTGCAGTGATTTCCTCGTATTTATTATTTTTTGCAAGGTCACGCTCGAGTCCAAACCCTAACCCTAACATCAACCCTGGCGAAAAAGCCACGTTAGCTCAAAACCCTTGTATAATTTTGAATTTTCTGACCGGGTCGCACGTATTTAGCATCGTTACTGCAGTGATTTCCTCGTATTTTTGCAATGTCACGCTGATCTCGCGCCCCGAGAGCCCAACGTCATCAAAAATAGCAAAAAATGACAAAAACGTGGAAAAATGGACAAATCCCGCGAAATCCCATCCCTAAACCCGTATCCCGCATCCCGTCCCGAAAGACAATGATGATCCCGTGACCCTAACCCGCGTCCCCTAACCCTAACCCGCATCGCGCGCCCAAAATCCCCAAAACAGCAAAGTTAAGGCTCATCCCGCAACCCTAACCCGTATCCCGCGACCCTGACCCGCGACCAAGCCGCGGCTAACCCGCGGTCATAGGGTTAGCTTCGAGTCAAGTTTGCTTGCGGTTAGGGTCAAGGGTTAGTTGGGAAAACTACTTCTGTGACAGCCTTTTGGCCGTCGATCCCATGTATCCGGCCCAGAGTCCAGTCCGGTTCCGGAACGGCCAAAAAAAAAAAAAAACATGGCGGCCGCTACACTTTGCCCGGTTTTTCCCTGTCAGCGCCCTTCGCTCTAAGTAAAGCACTGTCCCACTTGACTTCTACAATCCTTTCATCGTCGCAAACGCTACAACAACCCTCTAAGTCAACAGAAGATCGCGCGTGCCTGCACTTCTAGTTTTCCCAAGATCGATGGTCACTTTGTTGGCCAGCTCGCTCAAATTAAATCGACGCTTTCCTGGGCCAAGCGAGTCCCAAAAATCGGGTCAAACGAGGCTTTCTCCTTCCTGTCCTACTTGCCTCGGGCCTGCTGTCACGCAGCGGCTGACGGCAAGCCCCGAAATACGGCCTTTTGTCACCTCATGAATTATTCATGAGCCACCCAATATTTTTCGACAGGGAAACCCCGGCCCCCCAAAAGCAAGAAAATATTATAAGTCTAAAAGCAGGTCGCTTCTCGGCAACTACGTCAAGCCGGCAGGCAAGGGCAGGCCGCAAAACTCACGCTGACATAGTTCTCGACAAGAAACCTGCCTTAGACTTGCCGCCTGGATCGATCTGAACTTGATGCACAACCTTCACTACGAGCGCCCAAACAGCGCTGTTGTGCTTTACAAGGCTCAGAACATCCCTCAGTTCTTCGAGGGATGCTGTTGACTTGCGGGTTTCCGGACTTAATGATGTCCTTCCACCACCAGGCGGCGCAAACTTTGCTCCAAACACGGCCAATATTTTATTTACAATCCCGCAATCCCGCCATATTCTTGAACCTTCCCTCGGCTGATACGTCACTCAACGTCACAATACGGCGCCAGTCGCCCAGTCCCGCTCTGTTCAGTGCAAAAAAACATGGCCGACGCATCGTGCCAACCTGTTAAGACTGAATTTTGCTGATTTTTCGCCTGCTCAAGACGCCAGGACGGAGTAAACGAGCGCTGCAGGGCAAGGTGAGCTTCCGAAAAGCTTGTTTTCTAACGTTTTTTGCATCATTCCCACACTTTTGCGACGTTTTTAGTTGAAATTAGGCAAGGGTTGAAATTTCCACCGAAAACCCTTGAAGGGTTGGTTGGTGTTTTATCAAAACCACCCTTCTGTACCAACCCTAACATCAACCCTAGCGAAAAAGCCACGTTAGCTCAAGACCCTTGTATAATTTTGCATTTTCTGACCGGGTCGCACGTATTTAGCATCGTTACTGCAGTGATTTCCTCGTATTTATTATTTTTTGCAAGGTCACGCTCGAGTCCAAACCCTAACCCTAACATCAACCCTGGCGAAAAAGCCACGTTAGCTCAAAACCCTTGTATAATTTTGAATTTTCTGACCGGGTCGCACGTATTTAGCATCGTTACTGCAGTGATTTCCTCGTATTTTTGCAATGTCACGCTGATCTCGCGCCCCGAGAGCCCAACGTCATCAAAAATAGCAAAAAATGACAAAAACGTGGAAAAATGGACAAATCCCGCGAAATCCCATCCCTAAACCCGTATCCCGCATCCCGTCCCGAAAGACAATGATGATCCCGTGACCCTAACCCGCGTCCCCTAACCCTAACCCGCATCGCGCGCCCAAAATCCCCAAAACAGCAAAGTTAAGGCTCATCCCGCAACCCTAACCCGTATCCCGCGACCCTGACCCGCGACCAAGCCGCGGCTAACCCGCGGTCATAGGGTTAGCTTCGAGTCAAGTTTGCTTGCGGTTAGGGTCAAGGGTTAGTTGGGAAAACTACTTCTGTGACAGCCTTTTGGCCGTCGATCCCATGTATCCGGCCCAGAGTCCAGTCCGGTTCCGGAACGGCCAAAAAAAAAAAAAAACATGGCGGCCGCTACACTTTGCCCGGTTTTTCCCTGTCAGCGCCCTTCGCTCTAAGTAAAGCACTGTCCCACTTGACTTCTACAATCCTTTCATCGTCGCAAACGCTACAACAACCCTCTAAGTCAACAGAAGATCGCGCGTGCCTGCACTTCTAGTTTTCCCAAGATCGATGGTCACTTTGTTGGCCAGCTCGCTCAAATTAAATCGACGCTTTCCTGGGCCAAGCGAGTCCCAAAAATCGGGTCAAACGAGGCTTTCTCCTTCCTGTCCTACTTGCCTCGGGCCTGCTGTCACGCAGCGGCTGACGGCAAGCCCCGAAATACGGCCTTTTGTCACCTCATGAATTATTCATGAGCCACCCAATATTTTTCGACAGGGAAACCCCGGCCCCCCAAAAGCAAGAAAATATTATAAGTCTAAAAGCAGGTCGCTTCTCGGCAACTACGTCAAGCCGGCAGGCAAGGGCAGGCCGCAAAACTCACGCTGACATAGTTCTCGACAAGAAACCTGCCTTAGACTTGCCGCCTGGATCGATCTGAACTTGATGCACAACCTTCACTACGAGCGCCCAAACAGCGCTGTTGTGCTTTACAAGGCTCAGAACATCCCTCAGTTCTTCGAGGGATGCTGTTGACTTGCGGGTTTCCGGACTTAATGATGTCCTTCCACCACCAGGCGGCGCAAACTTTGCTCCAAACACGGCCAATATTTTATTTACAATCCCGCAATCCCGCCATATTCTTGAACCTTCCCTCGGCTGATACG
>CAXIVM010002467.1:0-14403 GCA_964035705.1 Porites rus | reverse complement strand
ATCATAACTGCTATAAAAGAGGAGCTAGATCAGGTACAGAAAGAGCAGGGGGAAGTCAAGGGGTATTAAAACATAATCTAGCAAAATTAATCCCACGACCTAGTACCTTTAATCCCATTAACAAAAAA
Source organism: Porites rus (assembly GCA_964035705.1). NCBI lineage: Eukaryota > Metazoa > Cnidaria > Anthozoa > Scleractinia > Poritidae > Porites > Porites rus. The sequence continues at coordinate 14,275 of CAXIVM010002467.1, read as the reverse complement.
CAAGAAGTTTTACAATGGCAAAATTTGTACTGGACCGTCAAATAATATCGGGCTGTTGATGCAGTATTCCAAGATGAATTAGAGAAGTTAAAATCCAATCTAATAACGAAAATAGATTGGGAATTACTCGATAAGGATAAACAACAGAAAAGTCGATTTTTATACAGTTTATTAGGAAGTCTGCACAAAGACGGCTAACAGGAGTCATCAAGAACGTGGAAAATTTTTATGGCATAGAAACGCTTCGACAACTGTTGATGCATTATTAACACCAGGCCAAAAACAAGACGATAAACCTCCTGCAAAGTATAATATCATACCCAAGCGTCAATATAAAGAGTTCCTTGCTGCCTCAAATCCTCAAGTTGGAGGAAGACTATGCGCAATATAAGCGCCTTGGAGGGAAGTTATTCCCGGATATGAAGTCGGCGGTGTTGCTCCGAGCAGTTTCAGGTCAGATAAAAATTCATTTGAATCTGATTTTAAATGAGGGAAGCTCATACAGCAAGATCAAGGAAGCCATCATTGCCTTCGACACGGCCACCACCAAGTGGAATGAGTCGGGAGCCCTTACTTTCTCAAGAATAAGCCCAATGACGAGTTCGACAGATCCCAACGGTCCAATGCCTATAGAAATTAACCGCATCAAAGGAGACGGCAAGAAAGGTAAAGGAAAGACCAAAGATGGTAAAAGCAAGTCAAAAGACAAAGAAGACCGACAGAAAGGGAAAGGAAAGGGTGGCAAACCAAGCGACAAAGAAGGCAAAGGAAAAGGAGGTGGCAAAGAGAACAAAGGTGGCAAAAGTAAGAGCACAAATGAAGTGTGTTGGACCTGTGGCAAACCCGGATATATGTCACGTGACTATTAGAAGATTAGACAAATTGAAGCACCAGCGATCCAAAGTGTTGCAGGTTCTCATACTACCTCGCCTTCTACCACCATGACGACCAGCACAACAAGTGGAGGAGGCGGAGATGTCAACGCGGGCGCCAAGAACATTCGGCGTGTTTCACAACCAGTGATCTTTGACTTGAGAGAAGGGAGTGAAGTTAGTTCAATTCGAATGGTGAATCAGCTTGAATTTTTCAACATTGCCTCAAAAGATAAAGAGGAAGATGAGTGCTACCACGTCAACACCATTGCTGAGACCGAGAATGAGGAGGAGGCCGATGAGGCCTATGCAACAAGAGGAGAGCGGCAGACCCTGAAGGTAATTGTCGACTCAGGAGCAGATGCTTCAATTTTCCCAGGACGACTCATGGGGAGGACAAGAAGCATCAGGTGTGGGGACAGGCCCTTCACTTGCAAGATGCTCAAGGAAAGAAGATCCAGAGATATGGCAACAAGGATGTGGATATCTTGATGATGACATCTGAGGGTCAATTTAGGGTCTTAAAAGAGAAGGTGACCTTCAGCGATATAATGAACCAGCCCATCTTGTTTTTAGGACGCTTAATAAGAAGCGGGTGGTCCATTGACGGCCAAAGACAATGTCTAAGAAATGGCAGCCTTGAAGTGCCCTTAGCGTTTCAGAATCAAAGCCTAGTGGTGGATGCCTCAATCAGGGCGATTACACAACCTCTGGTGATTCGCATACTAACAGTCAAGTTGAATGAGGAGTTGAGAAACATGGTTAGAAGCGGCTATGGTTGGAAGAAAAAAGATGAGTTTTGGGTTGGGTTGCACTTGCGCACAAGGTTCCAAAGCCCGCAGTTCATTCCTGGCTTCCGAGACCAAGAAGAAGGAACGCGTCGGACTACCCTGGTTGAGAAGCAGGGCAGTTGGGAGTTGGTCGAGATGGCCGAGCCTCTAGATGGTCTAGAGGAACAAGAGGATGAAGTGGAAGAACTTCGAGATGTGGGCCTTAGCAAGGTGATGACGTTTGTGGCTCAGAAAGGGACAATTCCGGAAGTATTTGGCTTTGAAATTGATGATGCAGTTCAACTCGGTCGCAAGCCAGCGGTTGAAGAGCTCGCCATTCCACAAGCTCGAGATGAGGAGATAGAAGAGCTTGGAGGTATGGACATTCCAGGTGGAGAGGAAGAGCCCAATCCAGGTCGTGACTTGGAGGAGCAGATGGTGCACTATGAGATTGGTGTTGCCCTTCCAGAGGAGATTCGGGTGAACGAAGTCCCATTGACCGTCGACAGCCCCTTAAGAAACCTGAGGGCAGCTTGCGCTTTCTACCAGATCGGACAAAGTGGAGGAAAGAGGAAGTGCTTCAGTCGAGTGGTGGCCCATCAAGGAGCTCTAGAGTTGATGATGGCCAAGGACTTGGCTGCCAGAGGCCAAGCGATGGGTCAGAGGATTCCGGTGGAGCAGGTGACAGCAAAAGTCCCTACTGAGGCAGAACGAAAAGCACGTGAACTCACTCATGTTCCTTACGCTCCGTGGTGTCCTGCATGCATCAAGCATCGAGCCCGTCCTGATCAGCACAGAAGGACGGGAAAGTCCCACGATCAAGGATGCCCAACAATCTCCTTCGACTTTTGCAAGGTGAAAGCCAAAGGTTCAGGAGCGATTGGAGCAGAAGAAGAAGATGCTGCTCAGGAGGGGGTCCAAGATGATGAGAGTGGAGCGCTGCTGATGGTTGCGGTGTGCTCAGAAACAGGCTCATTGTTGGGATTGCCCTTGAAATCGAAGAATCAGATGAATCTCATCACCCACGAGCTTCTTGCATTCACTCAGACTTTAGGACATGAGGCAGTGCAGTATTACTGCGACAATGAACCTACAGCAAGACAGATTGTCCGCCTCTTGGTGTCCTCGAGAACAGCCATGGGTCTGAAAACCACAATGAGAACAACGAAGCTGTATGACTCGGCTGGAAATTCTTTAGCTGAGAACGCAGTTCAAAGGGTACGAGGTCTTGCAGCATCAATGATGGAGAGTTTGGCAGAGAAGATTAGTCTTCGGTTCTAGCACCAACACCCACTATGGTCTTGGGTTTGTCGCCACGCTGCATGGACCCTGAACCGATACCAGGTCCTGAGAGGAACGACCAGTTTCGAGCTGACGCATGGCAAGGCCTATGATGGCAAGATGTGTCCCTTTAGAGAAGTGGTTTTTGCATACCCAAAGCAGAAGCAGGGCTTCAAAGCAGATCCAAAGTGGAAGGTGGGCATCTGCTTGGGGAAGACAGAAGTGCAAGACGCATGGGTCATTGGAGATGGAAACAGGGTCTTCCTCAGCAAGTCCATTCGAAGAGTTGCAGATGCCAGTACGAAGTACATAGCTTGCTACCAGGGCTTCACGGCATACTCATGGGAGTACCAGCAGAATTTTGGTGGGAGGATTGTTCCATCAAAGAGGGTCGCGACGATGGTTGGAGGACCACTGCTGGGTTTGCCATCACCTGGAGCAAGAGGAGAGGCTCTGCATGACGAGGATGCAAGAGAGGTCATTGCCTTCTCAAAGTCCTATGCTGGAAAGTTGGAGGAGGCAAAGGACTTGGTTGAAGTGACGGAGAAGAGGGAAGGTCAAGCCCAGGAGATGAGCCAGGAACAGAAGGTTGCGGAGGACAAGAAGTTGGACTATGTCGAAGAGAAAGTCATCGTGTCACCGACCAGGATTAGAGATCCAAACATGGTTGATAAGACGCATAACCAGGCTGGTCCTTCGGTGCCCGCCACTACACCTCGAAGTCCAGCGCAGAAGAGTGGTTTCAGCATGGCAGGCGATGAAGGAGATGCGAAGAGGTTGAAGCTCACTATTTTCAAGCTTGCGCACGAGAGTGAAGGTGAGAGTTCAGAAACGAAGCGACAAAAGGTTAGTGAAGAGAAACCTCATGTGGAGAGGAGAGTACAGGCAACCGAAGTAGGAGATGAGGTGTACTGCCACATGGACCAATTCTTTGGTGAGGAGGAGTTCCTTTCATGGGATGGAGAAGAAGAAGAAGAAGAAGAAGCTCCGTCAACGATGATCTACCCCCCAAGATCACTGCAATTTGCTGTGCAACTTCTTCCGGAGCACCGTCTCGAAGATGCACAAACGCTGTGCACATTTTTCCCGGAAAGTAGCGTCCTTGCCTTGAAACCCTGACCTCCTGGATCAAGTCGGCCGCATCAGCATTGAGATTCGACACGCGCTCCACCAGGTTCGAAGCTTTGGTGCTCCAATCCAAATCTCGAATCATCACCTGGTGATTCACCATTGCGCGCAAACCAAACTTCGGCAGATCGAAGAAAATGTAGATCGAAGAAGATGTAGAAATACCACACACTGTCGAAAGTTTGTTGAGGGTTCGTTGAGATGAGATGTTGTTGAGATGTAGTCGGGAGGTTGTTGAGATGTTGTTGGAGGAGCAGTATTCTTTCCATGGTGTCAGCTGCTACCCGAATGGTGCTGAATTGCAGTGAAGCAAATGGAATCAGAATAGAAAGATAATACTGTATGCTCAAGAACAAACTCTGAATGTACAAGGTTGAATCTGTCAACAATCAATCTCTCAACTGGCGCTTGAATCCTCAACTCGCTCAACTCTGACTCAATGAAATCTCTCAACACAAAGCAATCAAGCTCCACAGAAACGATAATCAGCGCAATATGAACCGTGACAAACAAAATAGAGTCTCACAACTCTAATTCCAACTCTCTCAACCGCTCTCAAAACTCTCTCCACAGTCAAAATCTCTCAGCATCATCCTCAACATCTCTCAACGCACTGACAGTCAAACTCTCTCAGCAGCCCGAAACACACTCGCAAAAACCTTACGCTCTCAACAGTATCTCTCAACACCCATCAAAACATATTCCAAAGTACTTTCTCAACACTCTGCAAAAGTCTTAGCGTAATCAAATACAACAAGCCTTGAAGCAGAGTCAAACACATGTGCTCCTAGATTGCAGAATCAAGAGGTTACTCTTGACTGTTACAGTAGAGTCAAATACAGCAAGCCTTGAGGCTGTGTGCGCGTAGATTTTTCCAAGGGCGCCTTCATGACAAGATCGTCCTAATCTACATCTATAGGGCTATGTTCACGTTCTTCTTCTTCTTCTTCACGCACATCATCCTCGCCTTCCTCACCAGTCGTCTCACTCTTCTTCTTTTGCTTGGCCTTCCGCTTCTTCTCAGCAACAACCGATGTTCGTGGATGCGTTTGATCGAACTTTTGGCCAGCTTCTTTGCGCGCGCACCGCGCCCTGGCCTTGGCATCCTTTGTCATCCTGGCCCATGCTGCACTCCCAGGGGAAAACCCCTGCGCTTTTCCTCGGTCTGAACTTGTCAAACATCTGGTGGCACGCACGGCTGGCAATTGTGTTTCGCTTCTTCGAACGAATCTCTGAAGTCCATCCTTGGCCGTCATCACTGTCTTCACCATCATCAACCTCATCCTCCTTCTTCTTCGTTCTTCTCGACCGAAGTGGATGGCGGCGCAGATGATGGCCTCTTCAGAACCTTCGCACTATACTGTTCTTTTTGGCTGTCGACAACTCGAACCTGTTTGCTTTGTTGTTCGTATCACCAATTCCTCTTGGGTTCGTAGAACCATCACCGCCATCATTCTTCTGCGTATTCTTCTTTGTGGGTTTCTTCTTCTTCTTGCTGCCATCTTTCGACCCTGCTGCAAGGATTACACACACAACCATTCTTCTGGGTGAACTCAAGCAGAACTGCATGGTAGGGATCTGCTAACCGGAAACGCTCACCGTGACTCTGTTGGAGGTGATGTAGGATGTCAATGGATCTCCTGAATTGTTGCATGCATATGATGCAAACCTGTCTGCGGCCTTTCCTTTTTTACCATTGTTTTTCTTTGCTTGTTGTTTTTTCTTTGCCATGTTCAACTTCTTGCGCAAAGTGAGGTTGGCGTTGGCATTCACAGGGTCAGCCTCTTTGGACATCTTCAAGATTCTTCTTTCATCCTTAGTTGCGGTCATCAAGAAAAAGCAAGAAACAAGACAAAGAAACCAACAGAACAGAACCAACTCGCCTCTCAACAACCCTCAACAACTCTCAACAACTCTCAATCTCACAACTCTGAACGTATTAAGATTGCATTAATAGTCTTCCTTAGAATGTGCAAGCATAGGAACAGGAGAAAGGTCATCATAAAAACCGTCATCTTGGAAGTCGAAGTCGTCGTCTTGACTAGGTCGACGTTGTGTCTTTTTCTGCTTCTTTGAATTCTTGACCTCCTCTTCTTCTGCCTCCTCTTTCTTTTTTTATTGCGCTGTCTTTTCTTCTCTGGAGAAGAAGAATCACCATCCATCATGCTCGAAAAGTTGTCAAAAAAGGATGGCTGAGGAGAACCAAACGCTTTCCCCTTGTTTCTCTCCTTGATGATCTTGTGGCCAGCGGGGAGAATCTTGATGACGGCATCACCACCCTCCTCCTTGCTACTATCTTCCTCCTCATCATAGCTGAGCTCTCTTCTTGTCTTCTTTTCCTTATTCTTCTTCTTCATCTTGGTTGGGGTCCATGGATCAGAAGATGTGGTTGAATCCAACGAACGAACATTCTTCTTCTTCTTCAAGACGTTCTCAAACACTGTTCTAGGTGATGAAGAAAGCGCGTCCTCATTCCCTTTCTTCTTGGATTTCAAAACAGGCGACGATGATGAAGGAGTGGCTGTAGTAGTAGGACGGTGGACGACAACAAGATCAGTCGACTCGGTATGATGACAAAGGTCTTCTGAAGAACCACCTGTCTCCGACACCACCTTCAACAAGTTGACCCTTTTCATCAACTCACACAACTTGCTCCTCTCCTCTGAAGTAGCCTTTTTGTGAGCACGACCGAGGCATCCATGCACATTGTTCTTGAGGTCACGAAGTTGGGACATGCCAATTCTAATCTTCGTATCTACCCAATCCCACAGCTCTGAATCATCCTTCTTTGTCATGTTGACAGGCCCTTCTTCGCGAAGCCGGATAATAGCATCCTTCACCTTCCTACTGGTCAGAACAGTGTTCGGCGCCACGTCCAGAAGCTTCATGAAAAAGGGCTAAGACGCGTTAGCTATTTGTACTGCGGTGTGGACTTCCAGTCCAAGATCTTGCAAATATCCCTGGAGTCCTCCTTCACAAACAGCTCTTTGAACGCTCCCATCAAATCACTGGTAGCGATTGCAGGGTCAGCTCTCAAGCGACAGCGCGATGACGATGGAAAAGTCTTTGCAACCAGTGATGACGAAGCAGCAGCTGACACGTTGAAGCAAGGCACGGCAGCAAGTTCTGATGAACAGATACGCTCAACTAGTCATTTGCTCAAAAAAGTGGTTGAAGCACCAACGGACTCACCACCACCACTGGCTCTTATACACCAACCAGGAATGTGAAGAATGAATGGTGATGTTTTCAGATCCAAACTCTTGGGGCTTTGGTCCAAACTCTTGGGGCTTTGATCCGTCTTCAGAGGAAATGCATCTGACAAAGATAAACACAACAATCATCCGACATGACATGATCAGTGATTCAAATTCAAAAAATCCTCAATCAACAACTCTCCACAACCCTCCACAACTCCGCAGCAAAACGCTCTCTGTCAAGAAGATGTTCACTCCCTCAACCTCTCTCCAAACCTGCCAGGATCAATACAATTCTGCCACATTCAACTGTCCTCTCCACATCTCTCAACATCTCTCCAAACACAAGTCTGCCAAATTCAACTGTCCTCTCTGTCTCTGTCAAGTCACTCCTCCCAACAAAACCACTCAACATGAACATTCCCCTATAATAAGTGTACATGGTTCCGACTTCACAAACACAATAACAACACACCACCACAGTACAATCTTTGAGAAATGGCTGCGAATACACAGAGAAGTGGCTGCGAATACACATGCTGACCCAGAAATTACAAGTGCAAAACTTCTACCAAACTTCTAGTTCTCAACTAGAACTAGAAGAAGAAAAAAATGCAAAAGTTCTATCAAAGTTCTACTTGCAAACTAGAAGTTTGATAGAAACTTCTATGAAACTTCTAGTTTGCAATCGCCGCAAAATAAGAGTATACGTTCAAAATGTTGTCTATGTTTAACGAAATTTCGTTTTTTCGATAAAAATAGACGAAATATGATATATGTTTTAACGAAATTTCCAAAAATTCGTTAATGTTTTTCGTTAATTTTTTCGTTAAAAAATTAACGAAATTAAGTTAATAGTGAATTTTGAACGTCTATTTTGAAAATAGACGTTCTCAGTCTATTGGGGAGGCTCGGGGATCTCGAATCCCGAATCTCGCATCTCGAATCTCGGATCTCGCATCTCGAATCTCAGATTGATCTCGGATCTCAAATCCCGAATCTCAGATCTCAAATCTCGAAAATTGAATCTCGCATCTCGAATAACATGCAAAAATCGGATCATATATATTGGCTTTTCGGGGCTGCAGCCCAAGCATCAAAGGTGTCGAGGCCATATAGACTGCTTCAGAACTCTGAATACTATCGCTTCCGGCCTTCCCCTCCTGGTGAGCTCTCTGCACATAGCGATCGGCCCAGCCAGGTCGCCAGGTGGTGGGCAGTGGACAGAAAAACGTCGTCTCTTGGGCAAAGACGACTCAGCGGAAGTTAGTGCGTGACATCACAAGATGACTACAACTACAGGCACACTTGGGCAAACATGCGAGTAAACTTAAAATATGAGCGATATTGGAATCGGACCTGAGGTGAAACGGCTACTGGCATCACCCAAGCTCAAAACTGGATAGCAAACCTGGTTATAAAAAAATCGGGAAAATCGGGCGAACCGGATTTTATCGGCTAAGCTGACATTTTAATTGTGCATTAGATACGAATACCTGAGTGGACATTGGATATCAATACGTGATATCATCCCCTCCAAACAACACCCGCTCAAAGGCAATCCCAATGCCACAGCGACAATCACCTGCACCACGATTCTTTGCGCCTACCACGAAAATTTGCACGTCCGCACGCCCAACACGCACAAAGTACTGCGCCTGCCACGATGCGCCCTCCGCCAAACCTCGCAACCTCACAATTCCCTGCGCCTGCCACGAAAATCATACTTCCACACCTCAAAATCTCCACAAAATATTGCGCCTGCCACGAAAAGTGACCATATCATGTCATATTAGCTTTAACAAAATTTGCACCACGCCACATGTTTGGAATGATTTCGACACGTTCAAAGCACCCTCCCAACCATTTTAGTTGAGATTTGTCACGAAAACATAGCTTCTAAGCAACAGCCTGAAACGCAAATTCCAATGGCAGAGCCACATCCAAAACCCCCGAAACACCACCCTCCAAACACCAATCCCAATGTAACTACGCAGAAAATTGCGGCATCCTGAATTCATCCTCCCATATATCGACCGTCCCAAAACCACACTATTTACGACGAATCTAACCATCGCGCGGCATCCACAAACTGCTCCAAACGCCTCGCCCAATGGGGACAAATTACGGGACTCAGCGGATCCACCGCAACGATACAACGACGACAGACGACGAGTCCGAGCACGCGAGGCGAACACAGTCCAACCCCCACACCCCAAATAATATAATGTGTTTTCCGCAAACTTATACAAACCCACATGACTTCAACTAACAAAGGAAATACTACATTTCCCCCATGTCTTTTAAATCTTTGCTAATCCATTGGGTTATGGATTACTTTTTTACGTGATTTATTTTGTTTATTTAAACAAATGGATTCAATGACGGCCCATCAAAATTCGCAAATACATCTCCTTCAAAAGAGCTAGAGACGTATGAAGGATGTCCTCCTACTTTGTACAAGAAAGAAGGGCAAAACATAAGGACCGAGCAAGGCTCTGTCAAGCTTCAAAAGTTGGCCCAAAGAAATGGTAGGCCGAATTAGTCTACACCACCACGTGTGCATTGAAGTACCATTGATGTACTTCACATGCAAAAGGTTGATCTTACCGTTGAATTTAAAGGGTGTTCGGTTTTGGTACAACAAAGACACCGGCGATCCAAGGTCCATCCCGACGTCAAAGGTCTCAGAGGCATCAAAGACCAAGCGGATGGATTTCTCAACCTCAAAGCATGATTTTGATCCAGAAAGGTGATGATTTTACCGCTTGTCATGTGTACAGTGTACAGTGTACAGTAGTGTGTCTCAGATTTTGGCAGGAAAGTGGATGCTAGACCTACGGTTCAGCAGGATTTTGACAAAGGGTCCAGCGAAAGGATGTTGAAGGCATTAGTTCAATCGCCGGCCAAGTTGCAAATACTCCATGTCTTTTCAAAGCAAGCATCAAGTCCCCTTCTCCAGCTGCTCTCAAACGCTCATCACTCTGAACTCTGGACGCCTTGCGCCCGCGCACCCAAATCCCGTTCGCTCTCCGTGCCTTGACCCATCCAACCTGCTGTCCGTCCACGAAGAGGGTCAAATCCGCTGGTGGGCCCAAGCCCTTGGTCGTTTCGAAGATCAACCTCACCTGGTCGCAGGCAGCCGCAGGAGCCCCGGCCAGTCATCAGCCAAATGGGGGCTTTTTTCTGTCGGACGTTTGACACAACCATCACAAAATGAGTGCAGCCTGGTGCAAACCCCACCACAAAGTGGCTCAGTGCAGCCCACCATCGGAAAAGGTTCAGTTGAGCATCGAACCGAACTTTGAGGCCCCATGCCTTCCCAGCTTCCCAGAGGAAATATGTTTCTGCCAACTCCATCTTTCCCCCTTTGGGTCAGTGAAAAGAGACGAAGTTCGATGAGACTCCTAGTGGTCCTTGAATTAAGCCTCATTTCTTCTATAAAAACGATATAAAACCTCCAACTCCCAATCAACGGAGTCTTGCCCTAATGTCTTGTTGTCTTGCAGGGTCCTCAGATTCTCTATTGTCTTCGCCCTGGAATCCAGCAGAACGCACCGCGACCAAGGAAGGCCCACCTGGATCTTTCGGGTTCCAGGCTGCAGGGGAGTCGTGGATTTGGCGATGTAGCGGTACCTCGTTCCACCGCGAGCAGACTACAGCGATTCGAACACAAGATACCGCGAATCTAATGGCTAGGCTCCGACATCTTGATACCACGAAAAGAAATGGCGGATCACACTTGCAAGCTTCAATCGGTTCCGCAATCTCTGGAAGAAGGCGCTCTTCTGCTTCAAGCGTGTCGAGCTTGCAACAACTGCAACACCAAGAACGAGATTTTGCAAATAACCCATCGGGGTGCTTTAACAAGCAGCTTATAACTGCAACAATTGGAAGTGAGCTGCAACAATTGGAAGTGAGCTGCAACACTCGTATATACATTACAAATACTACCGTGAAGATCCGTGAAGTTTATGGTAAAGACTAAGCTGCAATAGGGTCGACATGTACTCAGCATACAAATAGCCATTGTCCATGTAAACTGAAAAGCCTCCAGCTGTACCACCCACGCAATAGAGAACTCCACTCGCGTTGGCTGAAATCTCCACATCAATGGTGGCGAGGGAGTTCTGTCCGCTATGAAATCCAGGAGCATTTGACTCAGCAATACCTTGGCTTCGATACAAGTTCTTTGCTTCAGTTTCTACAACTTCGACTGGCAAGGGGCACGTTTCTAACAAGAGCAAGCTAGCGGCGCGTGAGCCCTTCATAAAGTTTCCACTCAGTCAATGGTGAGTGAGGTCCTTCTTCAGGATGGTAATAAATGGTGTAGAGGCCTGCTCCAATTGGCAGCACCTTTCAGGGAACTATCCACACTATTGGTAGCGCCTTTCTTCAACATTCTTCAGCGAGGTATCTCGAAACAGCGGAACGAGCCCCCCGCGTCTCTACAAGTCAACCGGCCAGCAGAAAGCGAAAGCGCCGGTCGAAATTGCCCCCGCTTTTGACGATCACGAAAGCGCCTTGTTGGCAGTTGCCTCCATGAGGAAGATCTGCTTCATCTTGGCCACTTGATCAGGCATCTCCTTGGCTAGGTCCTGCGCTTCGTAGAAAAGACAGTGCTTTTGCGTGACAGGTGGAGTCCACTTTGAGGGTCCATTGTGGACCGTGATCAGACCGGCTTTCATGCAAACAGCACGAGTACAGGGAACAGAGTCAACAAATATTTCTCCAACATGCTCTTGGAAGAAGAAACAAGAACAACAACAATAAACTGAAAATGTGATTCCAAACAGCAGGGCGGAGGGAGCATCTCTCCAACGAATATTCCTTCCTTCGGTCCGGCCTCGGCTTGCGAGAAGTCCCTTGTAAGGTCATAGAGCTCCCAAACCTTGATATGCTTTGGATCGCCCGGCAGGACCCATTTAGGCACCCTCATTTTTCTACCCTCCGGTTTCCGGGCTCCCTGTCAGACTTTATAGTTATAAGGGCATCTGAACGTCAACGTGGGAAATCCAAAAAGCTTGAGACTCCAGGGAAGAAAAACTGCAACGGTCAATCAACGAGAACGAGTTACAGTACTCTATATTACTCTATCTTCTTCGAGGCAGATCAGCTTTTGCCAAATTCCCAGCAAACCTCAAGAAGTTCATGGCTCAGCAAAAATGCTGAAAACTCAAACCCACTCTCTGTCCCACCCAGAAACACCTCGAGAAACAGAATAAAAGACGTTCTTTTACCAATGATGGCAGCATCAGTGTCCGGATTCCACTCCCTCATGCGGGTCTCATTGGCTTCGGCCCATGGAATGCCTCAGCCCACCAAGGGTTCAAACATTGCTGGGTTCGTGGCCGATGAATTCGGTTACGACTGCGGGAAAAAAAAGCACTCTGCACTGCACTCAGCTAGATCTCTCCCTCTCTCTCTCTCTCTCTCTCTGCCTCACCAAGCACCCTCTCAACATTCAACCCAGTTACGAGGCCCGAAAACGCTGGCGAACCAACCATCCTTGTACACTCCTCGACTACCCATAACCTCAAAGTACTGCGCGGATTTCCTCTCTTTCACTGAAACATTGTTCCAGGTGTAGACCATGGACACACCGTCCAAAGGCATCTGTTTCGCACCCTCCACGCGCGTGGGAAACTGAACGCCAACAGCTTCCTGATTCGTTTCGAGCAAGCAGGCCAGGGCGGAGGAGGACCGTGGCTGGGACCATCTGTCCATGTTGCAATTATTATTGCGCAAGCTCCCTCGCAACTCAAAACTGCAAGTTCGGCACAAGGCTCATGCTCTCTTCTATCATTTCTCTCACGCAAACCATACAACACCCACTCAGAAATTCTGGATGATATGTACCACATATGATCTGCTTGGTATTAACAAACATCTGCGCAGGGCTCACAGCAAAGCTTCATAGATGGTGGGCGCGATGTCGCAAACATGATGGAATTGAGAACGAGGAGTTGGATCGTGCTTGATAACCTGCATGCTTGGGCGGAGTTTTGTCTGAGCCCTGCCCCAACAATCATGGATCAAAAGTCCAAACTTGGTCCCCATCTTCCCTGATCTCAGCCCACAATTACAACCAAACAACTTGCACAACAGAAAGAATATGAAAGAATGATCCTTGCAAATCAATTCTTAAAAAAGGTTTCCCCCAAACCACAACTTTTTTCCGGCCTTTTCCGTCGACCCTTTCTTCCACTTCTTCGCCTTTGGCCAGGACATCACCATGGGCGTGCGCATCCCACCAAAGTGGGCAGCCACCAACTTTGTACCTTGCTGCCCAAGCGCTGAACAAGCAGGGCGGCGATTTCGTTCGCCAAAACCCCAGAACGTTGGGTTTGAGCGAGGCGAAGAGCTCCTACAACTACTTTCAGGCGCAAGAAGGACACACTGCATGTACGCGCACAAGTGTTTGTGGGCAAGAGCAGCTACACTGACATGGTGAAGTAGTGAGTGGGGCTACAGCAATCTACTTTGCGCGCGCACGGATAATACCTGGCAATCGGCGCCCAAAAAGCTGGGACCCACGGGCGTTGGTGTTTACAACGTTTAACCAGAAACGGATGGAGCTCCCAACGGTGATTTAGCCTCACTTTGAGATGGATGAAAGACTCACCAAGCCAGGCTGTGATGTATCTCAACAAACACATCCCAGCACACAACCGTGAACTGGCACATCCTTTGGCCACCCCAAACCCTCTCAAAACTTGCCTGACTTGCCTACAAATGAGCCATCAGGTTCATCAGGTTATTCGGCGTGGGAAGGGGTCCTCCAACCCGGACTTCAGCTGGTTGCTCTGCGCATACAGGCTTGTCGGTCGTAGTTCAGTTCAATCTCTGTCGCTGGGGCCTTCAAACTCTTGTCGAGTTTTGGATCCAGTGGAAGATGTAGAGATCATTGTCCAACCCCTACATTCACTACAGTAGATGTGGCACCTCTTGTTTTCTAAAGTGAAAGTTCAACCTCGGGAGCTGACTTCATGGATTTTGTGGACTCTGGAACTTGGAGGGTCGCTCG